>VNJO01007972.1:17601-63557 GCA_008042535.1 Drosophila tani
GTGGCGTCTTCCGCCGCAGCGGTTGCCCCCCGATTCTGCCCGACATTGGGACCGCTGAGTATTGTGTCGCCTCATCTTGTGGCGCGTGCTGGTAAAGCGTGGCAGGAGCGGCTGGAGCATCTGCCTCATCCGCGGGTTGCCGTTGCCGTGGGTGAAGGCGCGTTCCGCACCGAGGAAGAAGCCCTGCTGAGTGGCAAGAAACTGGCCATGATGGTGAACCGCTACGGGGGTTCCGTTCTGCTGAGTGTGCGGGGGGAAAACCGCAGGAGCCTGACGGATGCCTTTATTACCGGGCTTTCGTCCGCATTCATGCTCGTCTGGTGCAAGGGCGAGCCGGATGAGGACCCTACCTTGGGGTTTATGGCTTGCTCTGACTGCGTTGTGGTGGCCGGAGGCGAGAGCCCGATGTTGGTGGAAGCCTGTGTTGTGGATGTGCCGGTTTTTTTGATGGAGCGGGAGCAGGACCTGCGTGGAGCCCGTGGCAGGATTGCTCTGAGGCTGATTGAAGACAGGCATCTGCGGATTCTGAAAGATGATTTTGTGCCCTGGCCCCGCTCTGTGCTTGATGAAGCAGGCCGTGTGGCGGACATTATGAAGGCGCGTTGGGCCTTGTAAAAATGTCACTGAAAAAACTTGTGATCAGGAGAAAAGACATTCCTGCTTGCGTAGGGGAGGGAAGAGGCGTTTAATCTGAACTTGTTGAGATTGATTATTAACTTAAGGATGGTGCTGTGGCTGTTGAACTAAGTCGGATCGCACGTAAATGTGAGCGTGCTGTTATCACGGCGTATCAGGAGCTGCGTGAGGTGGGCACTGAAGACGTAACCGCGTTTCATGCTTGCACCACGCTTTATCGCATTCATCATCCTGAAGCGTCTCTGAACGAAGCACGTCGCTTGGTCTCTGAATGGATTGATCATCACGTTGTGCGTAAATCTGAAGGACCGACCAAAGGCTGCGACTGCTAACGGCTGAGGTCTATCGAGGTTTCAAATTCTTCTGTGGAAGAGTGTGAGCCAGATCGGGTATTCCGGTCTGGCTTTTTGTTTGTTTAGAGGCATCATGACACAGCATGATACATCCTCCCTGACAGGATTATGGCAGGGGCAGTTCACGTATCCGCGCGGGTATGCAGCAGAATTTTTCACGGCTTCTCTACTCGATCAAGCAGGCATGCTGTCTGGTGCCATTACGGAAAAGGCGACTGAAACAACGCCTGACCATTCCATTCTTTATGCTGTGCTGAGCGGTCATCATACAGGGCGGCAGGTTGTGTTTGTGAAGACTTATGAAGGCACAGTCCGCGCGCATGACGTGCATTACAGCGGCACGGTCAATGACGATGCGACGGAAATCAGTGGAACATGGTCCATATCGGGTAACTGGTCTGGCCAGTTTCTGATGATTCGGGAAGGACAGGCCACGCAGGACGAGGCGCTTCTGGTGGAAGCCGAAATCTGAAAGCTGCGTCTGTTCATCAGACAGAAATGCTGAGGAAAGTCTGTTCGCTTAAGAAGAAACAATTGCTTCCAGATGGCGCATTAGAAACGAGAGGGCGCGCTAGAAACGCTGGCTGACTCGTTTTGAGAACGTCTGGAGAGGAAAGCCGGGGAAGGCAGAAAAACCTTCCCCGAAGCTGGTGATTACCGCTTGTCGAACGGAACAAAATCCCGCTTTGCGGAACCAGTGTAAAGCTGGCGGGGGCGGCTGATGCGCTGGCCAGGTTCTTCGATCATTTCTTTCCACTGGCTGACCCAGCCGGTGGTGCGGGCCACAGCGAACAGCACGGTAAACATGCTGGTGGGAATGCCCATGGCTTTCAGAATGATGCCTGAATAGAAATCCACATTCGGATACAGCTTCCGCTGCACGAAGTACTCATCATTGATGGCGATTTTTTCAAGCTCGATCGCCAGATCCAGCAGCGGATCATCCTTGATGCCCAGTTCGGTCAGCACTTCATGGCATGTCTGCTGCATAATCTTGGCGCGCGGATCAAAGTTCTTGTACACGCGGTGGCCAAAGCCCATCAGCTTTACGCCGCTGGATTTGTCTTTCACTTTGGCAATGAAATCAGGAATATTTTCCTTCTTGCCAATGGCAGCCAGCATTTTCAGAACGGCTTCGTTCGCGCCACCATGAGCAGGTCCCCAAAGGGCGGCAATGCCAGCGGCAATACATGCGAACGGATTGGCGCCCGTGGACCCTGCCAGACGAACGGTAGAGGTCGAGGCGTTCTGCTCATGATCCGCATGCAGGATCAGGATACGGTTCATGGCGCGAGCCAGAACAGGGTTGATCTTGTATGGCTCTGAAACGCGCGCGAACATCATGGAGAGGAAGTTTTCGGCGTAGTTCAGGTCATTCCGCGGGTAGATGAAGGCTTCACCCTGCGTATATTTGTAAGCCCATGCGGCAATGGTCGGGATCTTGGCAATCAACCGCATGGCGGCCAGATCGCGGTTGGCCTGAACCGCGATGTCATTGGCGTCCGGGTAGAATGCAGACAGCGCCCCAACGGTGCCGCACAGAATGGCCATGGGGTGAGCATCACGCCGGAAACCATTGAAGAAATTGCGGATCTGCTCATGGAGCAGCGTATGGTTTGTCAGGGTGTGCGTGAATTTCTTGTATTCAGCATCACTCGGCAGTTCGCCATTCAGCAGAAGGTAAATGACTTCTTCGTAAGATGCCTGTTCTGCCAGTTGGGCGATCGGATAACCCCGATGCAGAAGGACACCATTATCCCCATCAATAAAGGTGATCTTGCTGTTGCAGGATGCTGTTTCACCGTATCCGGGATCAAAGGTGAAAACGCCCAGCTGAGCCGGAAGCTTGCGAATATCGACAACATCCGGCCCCAGGGTGCCGGAAAGAACAGGGAATTCGGCAGTTTTTCCACCCAGCGAAAGGCTGGCGGTGTTCTGCTTACCTTCGTTCTGCGACGCGCTCATGATGTTTCCTTCTGCATTTAGGGACCGCAGCCCTGTTGCGGCCTGCTGTTTGAGTGTTGTCTCCGATCCCGTGAGAAACAGGAAGAAGTGTGCCGATAAACCGCGCGTTATCTTGGGAGCTCTCCGCCGGAAAACCGCTGTTTTTCCGCGCTAGGGTCGCGCGAATGTGTCCAAAGTCAGGCTTTGTCCGTCACATTGCGCCCAGTTTGGTGTGTCGGTTCCTGTGTCTGACCCCCACATACTGAAGACTGCGAGAGACGCAGTTGCGAATCCCTGATCAAGTGCAATGGCCTGTTGATCCAGCAGGCGGGCCAATGCGGAGATGCCCGGATTATGGCCGATCAGAAGAACGGTGCGTGCCTGAACTGGTGCGGTACGAATCTGGGCAAGCAGTGCTTCTGGTGGCGCTTCATAAATTTCGGGGCAGAAGCGGGTAGGGAAAGCAGGAGGCTGCTGAAAGGGAAGTAGCCCTTCCAGAGTCTGCCGGGTGCGAACGGAGGGGCTGCACAGTACAAGGTCTGGCGAGAGCGTATGCTGCCGCAGCCAGGCACCGCATCTTTGGGCGGCGGCGCGGCCTGCTGCCGTCAGGGGGCGGGCGAGATCAGCCGTTTCACTGAAGTCACCTGCAGGGGGCGGGGCTGCCTCCGCATGCCTTAGCAGCAGCAGGCGGCGTGTCATGTGTTTGCCGAGTCTGAAGACTGTCTGGCAATCGCTTCATGATGCCGGATGACTTCGTGAATAATGAAGTTCAGGAATTTTTCAGCAAAATCCGGGTCCAGATGAGCTTCTTCTGCAAGGGTACGCAGCCGTGCGATCTGCCGGCTTTCACGCGCGGGGTCAGCAGGCGGCATGCCATAGCGGGCCTTGAGGGCTCCAACAGCTTTTGTGCAACGAAAACGCTCTGCCAGTATGGCAACAAGGGCTGCGTCAATATTGTCAATGCTGCGGCGGAGGTCCTGAAGAGCATCTGCGGGAGAAGTCTGGTCTGTCACGGTGGTATGGTATCTCTTGGTTGAAGGTCAAAGAGGCCGGGTTTCAGCGCTTTTTTATACGGCTCCAGTTCAGTTTTCCATCGAAACCGGTGGCAGGTCCAGCCATGCAAGATGGCCGCCTTTGCCGGCTCCGGTATCTGTAAAGATGGCTTGCCCCCCTGCGCGGCCGGGAATGGTAAGGGGGCACCCATTGGTGGAGCGTTGATCATGCCCACAGTAAACAGTGTAACCACCGGGAATATGGTTGACCCAGTTCAGGCACCGTTCGGGGTAGCCATCTTTCTGCATGCGGTTGGTGGTTTCACCGAACAACGCGCGTGAGAGCAGGAATGTCACCCGTTCCAACGGTGGTGGCGGTGGTTCCATAAGCATGCGGACATCAAAGGCACCATGTACAAAAATCTTGCGGTCCAGCACCAGCCATGCGGGGGCTGATTCCAGGCAGGAGAGTGCGGCACGGGCAATATCGGCATTTTCGGGCAGGGCAAGCTGTGAGAGCGTTGCCTCAAGCGGCGGGTCCGGCCGCACTTTACGGCCCAGCAGCGCCCGCCCCAGCTTGCGGTCATGATTCCCGATGAGAAACAGGCCACGCTTCTGTTGCATGACCTCCATCATCAGTCGCAGAACACCTGCGCTGTCTGGCCCGTAATCGACAAGATCTCCCAACTGGATGATGAAACGTTCTGTGGCGACGGCGTGTCGGAAAGCGTCAAGATCACCGTGCACATCTCCTACAACGCGGAGTCCTTTCCGCATTGCTTTTTTCACGTTTTCGTCAAGGAAGAAGCCTTTGTCCATCCGCGTTTGTCCACCATTCCTTCCTTCCATGTAGGCTTCACTAGTCTGGACAGGGAAGGGGATGGCGATATTTTTTTGCATTCGGCTTTTTGTGCACAAGCATGTGACACGCCAGAGAGAAGTTTTTCTGCCTAGGTTACGCCATTACCCGGCGCCGGGACGGTGTCGGTGGGAAAAAGGCTGGATATAGAGGGCGGTAGCTGCATGCCCACATGCAGTATATGTGTCCCCTTTCTTCGTTCGGCCTTTTTTCAGAACAGTAAGAACAGGAACAGGAAAGCCTCTCATGACAGAGCGCATTCGTAATGCCTCCCTGCGCAGCAAGGTCCGCCCGGCAGAAGCCGCAGCAGAACTGATTCGTCCGGGCGATGTGGTTGGTACCAGCGGTTTTACCGGGGCTGGTTACCCCAAGGCGGTGCCGGAAGCACTGGCCCAGTTGATGGAAACAGCGCACGGCAAGGGAGAAGATTATCGTATCAGCCTGATTACCGGCGCTTCAACCGGCCCGCAGCTTGATGGCGCGCTGGCCAAGGTGAATGGCGTTTATTTCCGCTCACCCTTCAATACGGATGCCGGCATGCGCAACCGTATCAACGCGGGTGAGACAGATTATTTTGATAACCATCTGGGGCAGGTTGCTGGCCGGGCCATACAGGGCAACTACGGCAAGTTTGATGTTGCCGTGGTGGAAGCCACTGCCATTACGGAAGATGGCGGCATTGTGCCAACATCTTCTGTTGGTAACTCCCAGACATTTCTCGATATTGCCGAGAAGGTCATCATCGAAGTCAATGAATGGCAGCATCCGGGTCTGGAAGGCATTCATGACATCTGGGATGGCAATATCAGCGGGATTCCGCCGCGTGACATCATCCCCCTGACCAAAGCTGATGGGCGCATTGGTGGCCACTCCCTGAAAGTGGACCCCAACAAGATCGTGGCGATTGTGCGCTCCAATGATCGGGACCGGAATGCGCCGTTTGCCGCGCCGGATGATACAGCAAAGGCTATTGCCAAGCATCTGCTTGATTTCTTTGAGCATGAAGTCAAACAGGGCCGCCTGCCACCGTCCCTGCTGCCGCTTCAGTCCGGTGTGGGCAACGTGGCTAACGCGGTGCTGGACGGGCTGAACGAAGGGCCGTTTGAAAATCTGGTTGGGTACAGCGAGGTCATTCAGGATGGCATGCTGTCCATGCTGGATTCCGGCAAGATGCGTATTGCCTCGGCCACGTCTTTCTCACTGAGCCCGGATGCTGCCGAAGAAATCAACAACCGGATGGATTTCTTCCGCAACAAGATCATTCTGCGCCAGCAGGACGTGAGCAACAGCCCCGGCGTGATTCGTCGTCTTGGCTGTATTGCCATGAACGGCATGATTGAAGCGGATATTTACGGCAACGTGAACTCCACCCGCGTGATGGGGTCCAAGATGATGAACGGGATCGGCGGCTCAGGCGACTTTGCCCGTAGTTCCTATCTGTCCATCTTCCTGTCTCCGTCCACGGCCAAGGGCGGCAAGATTTCCGCCATTGTGCCGATGGCCGCGCATGTTGACCATATCATGCAGGACACCCAGATTTTTGTGACCGAACAGGGGCTGGCTGATCTGCGTGGACTGTCTCCGGTCAAGCGCGCGCAGGAGATTATCTCCAAATGTGCGCATCCTGATTATAAGCCGATGCTTCAGGATTATCTGGACCGTGCGCTGAAAGACTCGTTTGGTAAGCATACGCCGCATCTGCTTGATGAAGCGCTGGCATGGCATCAGCGTTTTGTTGAAACGGGTAGCATGCTCAAAGCCTGATCTGGCTTTTTTGCAGACAGAAAAAGGCCGGGCGCAGAGGGGAAACCTCTGTTGCCCGGCCTTTTGTTATTTCACCACGAAAGTAGGTATCAGCGTTGGGTACAAGGCCGCGCCTTGATCAGGGCGTTCCGAGTGCTTCGAAAAGCTGGAGGTAACGGCTCAGCAGGATGCTTTATGGCTGAAAAGGCGTTTTGCTGCCTGAGACGGTAGCGTAGGACAATAAAGACAACAGCGCTCAGGTAAAAAAGACTACCCGATTGAGCGGGGTACCTTTGAAACTGTTGTTTTAGAGTCAGAATCCGCGTGGAAAAGCATGACAGTGCGTTCTGGCGAGAGTTTTGTCTCGATGACCGCCATTTTTGGGTATGTGGCCTACGGATTAGACCGGCATACCCATGCTCATGTTCCAAACTTTCCCCATCGGTACCTGGTGTCGGCTTTCAAAACAGATGCAGCACACAGCGAAGGGAGGGGAGAGGCCGGTTAGTTGTGTAGCGTCAGGTCTTGTGTGAGTTGCGCTGGCTGCTTTGTCACCACGATATCAACTGGGCGTTCCGAGAGAAACTGAGAAGCCGAGAAAGAGGGGGTGGCAGGATTTTCCGTGATGATCGCTTCGGCATCACGATGCACCAAGGTAAAGAGGCCCGGTGACGCCGTGGGAGAGAGATAGGCTGCGTACGGATGGTGTCTAGCCAGCTTATGCGCTGCGTAGGCATCCCGTGTGGAGTTGATGGGAATAGCCACCATCATGGCCGAATCTGCCTGTAGAGCAGCTTCAATACCGTCATGATTGGGAGCCACCAGCACCACGCGATCACGCATTCTGGCTTTGCGGACCAGCTTTGCCACATCTACCGGGTTGGTATCGTTCAGATCGAGCATCAACAGAGTATGTGCCCGGCGGGAAGAAGCCAGAACATCGCTCAACTGATTGGAGCCTGGCACCACAATGACGCGGCCATCATCCTGCGTGGCAAGCGCCAAGCGGATCATGGCTGGGGAGGTTGCGCCGCTGAGTAGCCCGGTAGAGGCCGGAGTCATGCTCAGCCCGGTGCCCGGTGTGCAGATAACAAGCCCATGATGAATACGGGCCATCAGCCCATAGGCTTTTGAGTGATGGAGTGCCAACCCGAACCCGGTCAGCGCACAGACGCCAATAGCCAGCGCGGCCTTGCCCAGGCATCGTTTGAGTGGGTTCCCCTCAAGTTTAGGGGCGTCCACCGTCATTTCAGGATGAGACATGTGTGGTTTCCCTGTCTTGCTGGCCAGCCATAGCCGCCGCACGCGCAAGATCAACAGACAGTACGCGGCTCACCCCACGTTCCTGCATGGTCACGCCAAACAGATGGTCCATATGGGCCATTGTCAATTGATGATGTGTCACAACCAGAAAGCGAGTCCCTGCTTCTGTTACCATGTCACCAAGTAGAGCACTGAAGCGCCCGACATTGGCATCGTCAAGAGGTGCATCAACTTCGTCGAGGACGCAAACGGGGGCTGGGTTACAGCGAAAGACGGCAAAAATCAATGAAAGAGCGGTTAAAGCTTGTTCACCCCCGGAAAGCAGGGAGAGTGTTGCCAGCTTCTTACCTGGGGGCTGCGCGTAGATTTCCAAGCCTGCTTCAAGCGGATCATCACTGCCAACCAGTCCCAGATGCGCACGGCCACCGCCAAACATGCGTGAAAAGAGCGACTGAAAATGGTGATCGACCTGTGTGAAAACGGCCATTAACCGCTCTCTACCTTCTTTGTTGAGCGCGCCGATAGACCCGCGCAGGCGGGCAATAGCCGCTTCAAGGTCTGCAATTTCAGCAGCTAAGGTATTCGCTTGGGTGGAGGCTTCTTCCGCTTCAATTTCCGCGCGCAGGTTGACTGGCCCCATATCGTCCCGCTCCCGAGTCAGCCGGGCGATCTTGCGCCGCAGGGAGGTTTCAGCGGCTTCTGTCAGGTCCCCCATCGGGGGGCGGGGTGGGGCAGGCGTTTCCGTTAGCAACTGGTCCAGAATGGCTTGGGCCTGTTCGCTCTTGGCCTCGGCTT
Source organism: Drosophila tani (assembly GCA_008042535.1). Lineage (NCBI taxonomy): Eukaryota > Metazoa > Arthropoda > Insecta > Diptera > Drosophilidae > Drosophila > Drosophila tani. The sequence goes on from VNJO01007972.1 coordinate 26,187, forward strand.
TCAGGAGGTTTTCGCGTGCGGTAGTCAGTTCGCCTTCGGTCTTGCGGCGTTGCTCGTTGGCCGCGGCAAGGGCGGCTTCTGCATCCGCGCGGGCTTTATCAGCCGCGGCATACTGTTCTTCAGCTTCGGTCAGCGCCCGCAACGTCTCTTTTTTCTGGCGTTCGGCTTCTGCTGGCAGTTCAGAAACGGTCTGGTGTTCTGATTGGGCTGTTTCAAGGCGCAGGCGGGCGTGATCCAGATCCGTACGGGCTGTGGCGGCGCGGGTGGTCCATTCTTCAATGCCAGCGGCCAGAGTGGTCTGACGGGTGGCGAGTGTGGCTTTTTCAGCCAGCAGCTCAGCACGTAAGTCGCGTATCTGTTCAAGCTGGGTGGCCAGCGTGGTTTTTTGGTCCTGAAGCTGGGTGACTTCGGCATCCGCATTTTCCGGCACGGAGGCAGAGGCCTCGTCCAGCGCGGTGGTCGCACGGGCCAACAGATCTTCCCGCTCAGCTTTTTCTGCTGTGAGTTCCTGAAGGCGCGGCGTCAGCGCTTCCAGACGGGAGCGAAGTTCCAGTGCTTGCTGTTGCAGTTGCTGGTGCGCAATACTGGCTTCCTGTGCCGCTTTTTCAGCAGCGGCGGCATCCTGCTCTGCTTTACGGAAAGCGGCTTCCGCTTCTGTCTGATGGGTCTGCGCTGCGCGCAGGGCGTCTTCAAACTGTTTGTTGGCTGCCCCCGCACTTACGCGGGCTTCCAGTTCAGCCAGTGTGTTTTCTTCCGTCGCTACGTTCTGTCGCAGACGTTCCCGTTCAGGCAGCAGGGTTTCCATGCGGGCATTGGCCGCCGCCTGCTGATTTTCGGCTCGGGTAAGGGCATCGTTGGCGGTACGCAGGGCCTGTTCGGCGGCTTTGAGGGCCGAGCGGGCTTTTTGCTCGGCATTCTGTGCCGTGGTGTCCTGCTGCCGTGCGTCTTCCAGTGCAGCGCGGAGCGATTCGGCGGAGGGCAGAGCTTCGCTTGCGGCTTGGGCGGCAGCGAGAGCGGTTTCTGCATCCGTGCGGGCACCAGCCGCGCGTTCCTGCTGGGGGCGCAAGCCATCCAGCCGTGCACGGGACGCAGCATGGCGGCGTTCAATATCCGCTTCCTGCGCGCGGGCCTGTTGCAGTGCCTGCTCCAGCCGGGCCCGCTGGGTGCGGTATTCTGCGACCTGCCGTTCCACAGTCTGCACTGCTTCCACTGCCGCTTTGGCTGCCTGTTCGACGATAGGCGCATCCTGTTCCAGAAGAGTGATGCGCTGCTCTGTCTCTTTTAGAATACGGCGCTGGCCGAGGCGTCGCGTTGCGGCATCCGGCTCGCCTGCGCGCGTATAGAACCCGTCCCACCGCCATAGATCACCCTTGAGTGAGACAAGACTCTGCCCGGGCAGAAGCAAAGCCTGATACGCTGCGCCATCAATTCCATCAGGCAACAGGCCGATAAAACCGAGAAGCCTGTCCAGCACCGCCGGAGCCTTGATATGTGTTTTAAGCGGCGTGGCATTGCCGGGCAGTGTGGGGGCGGTACCTTCCGCGCCTGTCAGCAGATGCCAGCCGCGTGGTTGGTTATCAGCGGCGGGTGCATCCAGTCCCTCTGCCAGCGCAGCGGCCAGAGCGGCTTCGTACCCTTCTGGCACATCAATCTGGGCAGAGACGGGCTCAGCACTCGTTGTCTCATCCTGACCAAGAGCCTGTGCCAGACCATCCGCCTGCGCCTTTAGCCGCGTGAGTTCCGTGCGCAGCGTATCATGGTTACGGAAGGCTTCGGTCTGCGCTGCTTTCAGGTCCGTAAGGTGCGTATCGGCCTGTGTGAGTGCCGTGCCGACTTTCTGAAGATCCTCCTCCAGCGCACCGCGTTTTTGCTGGGCTTCCAGCAAAACTGTGTCCGGCAACGCCTCCTTCATGGCCTGTTCAAGGCCACGGGTGAGGGCTTCTTCTTCCTGTCTGGCGCGTTGCAGGGCGGTTTCTGCCGTGCGCCGGGCTTCCGTTACACTTTTACGTTGTGCTTCATCCGCCTGAAAGCGACGGCTGGCGTCCGTCAGGGCCGCGCTGGTTGTGCGGCGTGCCGATTCACTTTCTTCAAGAGTGCGGGCAGCAGCCTGATGGGTCTGGCTGGCGTGGGCTGCCTGATCGCGCAAGGTCTGAAGTGCGGAGTCGGCCAGCAAAGCGGCCTGTGTATCTGCATGCCGCTTTTCAAGGTTTGCCAGATCATTGCGCAATGCCTGAAGGCGGCTTCGCGCACGGTCCAGCGTCTTGCTGGTTTCGGCCTGTGTCTGCCGGGCATTTTCCGCATCATTGCGGGCGATCGAGAGCGCCACGCTGGCCTGAGACCGCGTGCGTTCAGCCTCTTCCAGTGCCGTCCGCGCATCCGCCTGTGCCTTGGTCGCGGCTTCCAGCGCGGAGGCGGCTGTTGCCCGTTCCTCTTCGGACGGCATGCGGGTTTGCAGGCTGTCCAGTTCGGTCTGAAGCGCTGTTACGGCCTCGCAGGTGCGGGCATGTAGCGCCTTGGCTGTTTCAAGTTCTTCCGTAGCCCGGTCTCGCCGGGTGCGGGCGGCGGTCAGGGTTTCTGTCAGTCGGGTCAGGGTCTGTTCAGCCTGGGCCAGATCTGCGGTGAGCTGTGCCTGCTGTGCCTCGGCTTCCGCCATACGCGTGGGCAGGGAGGTTATGGCAGCCTGTGCTTCTGCCTGTTCTGTTTGCAGGCGTTCCAGCGTGGCGGCGGCATCGTCCGCACGGGTCTGCGCGGCAGCAAAATCGGCTTCGTGCTGGTTCAGGCGTTCTGTGGCAGCCTGTGCCTGTGCCGTGGCGCGCTGTTCTTCTCGCGCCATACCTTCAGCCGTGACGCGACACCGTTCCAGAAGCGTGCGGGCCGTATCGGCTTTTTCCCGAATGGCGGGAAGCGCCTGATTGGCTTCAAATTCAACAATAACCGCTGTTTCGGCAGCTTCTTCATGCTCGGTCAGCGCGGTGCGGGCGCGGGCGGCCAGGTCAATGGCGCGTTCTACCGCCAGACGGGCGCGGGCGTGCAGCACGGCCAGCAATTCTGTCTCCGCTTCACGCAGGGCGGATGCAAGTTCCCGGTAGCGGCTTGCTTCTTTCGATTGTTCGGCCAGACCATCCAGCCGGGTAGAAAGCTGCTGCCGAAGATCTTCTGCGCGCGTCAGATTATTTTCAGTTGCCCGCAGCTTGAGTTCGGCTTCGTGCCGACGGGCATGCAGGCCGGTGATTCCGGCGGCTTCTTCCAGAATGGTGCGGCGCTCTTCCGGGCGGGCCCCCACCAGCATGGCCACACGGCCCTGACTGACCATGGCGGAAGATCGTGCGCCGGAGGCGAGATCGGCAAACAGGGTTTGCACATCACGTGCACGCACGGGTTTGCCGTTGATACGGTAATCACTGCCGGAGCCACGTTCGGCCCGGCGGCTGATTTGGAGTTCATCAAGGTCCGTAAAAGCGGCAGGCCCAAGGCCTTTTGTACCTTCAAGCGTTACAGTGACTTCTGCCAGAGACCGGGCAGCCCGGCCCGTTGTGCCAGCAAAAATCAGGTCATCCAGTTCTCCACCACGCAGGGAGCGTGCGGAGGATTCCCCCATGACCCATCGTAGAGCTTCCACAACGTTGGATTTTCCGCAGCCGTTTGGCCCCACAATACCGGTGAGACCGGGCAGGATTTCCACCGTTATGGGATCAGCAAAGCTCTTGAAACCGGCAATCCGCAGACGAACAAAACGGACGGTCATTTAAGAACGGGCCTGCACGAACACGTGTGCCGTGCGGATGCTCAGCTTGCGTCCGTCACGTTCTTGGCAAAGGTTTCATAGTCCATATCGTTTGAAACCTGAATTTTGTTGTTGAAGCGGAAGGTGGGGGTGGAATCAAAATGATATTTGTCCTGTGCTTCCGTCTGCTGAGCCAGGATGAACTGCATCAGCTGCTGGTCTGCCACCGTTTTATCAAACGTTTCGCCCGGCATGCCGGCAAAGGCCGCCATTTTCTTCAGCGCTTCAAGCGGGCTGCCGTTCTGTACGTAGGCCCAGCGGTCAAGGCTGGACAGCAGGGAGACGGCAAAAGCTTCATACCGTTCTGGCGGCAAGGTGCGAGCCACCATGGCGGCAACGGTTGCAAGCTGATCGGTGGGGAAATCATGGAACACGTAGCGGATCTTGCCCGTGTCGATCAGGTTCTTCTTCACCAGCGGGAAGGTGTTTTCTGCAAAATGGGCGCAGTGAATGCAGGTGAGGGAGAACCATTCCTCCACCACGATCTTGGCTTTGGGGTCACCCAGTTCACGGGGGGTTATCCGGGTGTCCGTGGTTGTGCCCTGAGCGCGCGCCAGACCGCCAGTTGCACCTGCAACGAGTGCGGTACCTGCTGTGACAAGAAGTGAGCGGCGAGAAAAGGCCATGGAAATCCGGGCTCCGTGAACTAGTTGGGACTGATCCAGAAAAATAGGCATGACGGCAGAACCATGCTGCCGTCAACCCGTTCTTTATTCTTGCGCTGTGTTCTGGCCGTTGCCAGCGGGCTTTTCCGGCGCATTTGGCAGCTTGCGCAGCCTTACACGGCGGATATGGCGGGCGTCCGCATCAAGAACGCGGAAGACATAGCCGTTCTCGTGCGTCAGAACTTCGCCGCGAGTGGGCACATGCCCTGCCATACGGAACACGAGGCCGCCAATGGTTTCGATCTCGGCTTCTTTTTCCGAGGGCGTAAGAATCGGGCCAATCTGGCGTTCAAACTCTTCCACCGGGCAGCGGGCGTCCACATCAAATGACCCATCGGGCCGTTCCACAATCAAGGTAGCGGCGGGCTCGTCATGCTCGTCCGAAATGTCGCCCACAATGGTTTCAATCAGGTCTTCAATGGTCACCAGACCATCAATGCCGCCATATTCATCAATCACCAGCGCCATATGGGTCTGGCGCTGGCGCATTTGCAGCATCAGGTCCAGCACGGGGATCTGTGGCGCAACCATAAGGGGCTGGCGCAGCAGGGCTTCCAGATTGAAGGCTTCACTGGTGCCCACATAGGCGATCAGATCCTTCACATGGATCATGCCCACAATATCATCCAACTGGTCCCGATAGACGGGCATGCGGGAATGGTTTTCCCGCCGCATCATGGCCAGTGCATCGTCCAGACTGATGGAGACGGACATGGCCACAATATCAGGGCGCGGGACCATCACATCATCTGCTGATATGTTGCGTAGGCGCAGAATGTTGGCAATCAGCGCTCGTTCCTGACGATCCAGTTCCGGCTTTTCGCCATCTGCTGTTTCTTCTTCAGATTCGTCGGCAGCCTGTTGCACAAGGGCGGCAATGGAACTGCGCAGGCCGGGGGCATTCTTCTTGCGGCTGAAGAAGGAAAACAGCCCCCCACGGCTCTGCGGGCTTTCTTGCGTGGTGTCGTGTTCGCTCATGATCGCGGCTTCCACGGGTTGGGAACACCCAGCCGGGAGAGCAGACGGGATTCCAGCATTTCCATTTCTCGCGCTTCCCCCGCGTGGTGGTGATCATAGCCTGCCAGATGGAGGCTTCCATGCACGATCAGGTGCGCAAGATGGTGGCTTACCGGGCGGCCAGCCTTCTGGGCTTCCCGCACCACCGTTTCCAGCGCAAGGATGATGTCTCCTCCCGGAATGCCGGGTGGAGGTTCAAAAGTCAGCACATTTGTGGGGCGGTATTTGCCGCGATGTTCGCCATTCAGCCGTTTGACAACACGGTCCGTGGATAACACCACGCTGCCGGGCTGCCTTCCGTAATCCGTGCAGGCGGCAAGCGCACGCCAGACCAGTTTTTCGGGGGCGGCGACATAACTGCGCCAGCGCCTGTCCTCAACAAGGACTTCAGGCGCCTCTTCAAAGGCGGAGGAGGGGAAAGACTCTGCAAAAACAGGGCTTTCCCCATAAGTCACGTCCTGAGCCTGAACGTGACTACTGCTACTTGGCGGTTCCATTGTTCTCCTGACGGCCCTTATTGCGGGAGGTCTCCCTGTTAGCCGTCGCTTTTGCATCATACGCTTCAACAATGCGGGCGACCAGTCTGTGTCGCACAACATCTGCTGCTTCAAAGCGAGATATGGTGACACCCCGCACGTGCGCCAGTGTTTCAATGGCGTCTTTCAGGCCGGAGGTGGTGCCGGAAGGCAGGTCAATCTGGGTAAGATCGCCCGTTACCACCATGCGGGAGCCTGGCCCAAGACGGGTGAGGAACATCTTCATCTGCGCGATGGTGGTGTTCTGCGCTTCATCCAGAATAACAAAGGCGTGGGAGAGAGTGCGACCGCGCATGAAGGCGAGGGGGGCGACCTCAATGTCACCCGCTGCCATGCGCCGCATGACCTGATCGCCCGGCAGCATATCGTGCAGAGCGTCATAAAGCGGGCGCAGATACGGGTCGATCTTGTCTTTCATATCTCCAGGCAGAAAGCCAAGACGTTCACCAGCCTCTACCGCAGGCCGGGAGAGAATGATGCGATCGACCGAGCCAGCCTGAAGCATGGCCACAGCCTGCGCAACGGCCAGATAGGTTTTGCCTGTTCCCGCCGGGCCGATGCCAAACACCAGTTCCTTGTTGGCAAGCGCCTTCATGTAGGTGGCCTGCCCGGCGGAGCGGGGTTCGATCACCCCATGCCGCATTTTAAGGGCTGGCAGCCCTTCAGTGGGGAGGAATGCAGGGGCAATGGTTTCTGTATCGGATGGCCGCATAGGAGATTGCCTTATGGTTTCATGCAGGCGGGTCATGCGGATAACCGCATCTATTGCGCTAACGTCTACAGCACCACCGGAGGCGAGTTTCTGATACAGGGTGCTGAGCGTTGTGCGGGCCAATGCTGTGTGGGGTGCGGCCCCTTTTATGGAGATTCGGTTGCCGCGCCGTGCCACCTGCACATCCAGCCCTTCTTCCAGATGCCGCAGGTGGCGGTCATGATCTCCCACCAGTCTGGCCAGTAGCGTGTTGTCTTCAAACAACAGCGTTAGCGGTTTTTCCGGGTCACCAGAGCCGGAAACAGGGGGCGGGGCTGAAAGGGGCTGGTGCGTTGTGTTCAAGCGTACACGGTCTCCTCTACCAAAGTGCCCCCCAGTGAATTGGTCAGGCGCTCAGTAATTCTGACAGGCAGTTCCTGACCGATCAGATGACGCGGGCCAGAAATATGAACGGGCTGGAGCCAGGGGGAACGCCCTGTAATCTGGCCCGGTTTGCGGCCTTCCCCTGTAAAGAGCACGGGAACGGTCTGCCCCACCAAGGCAGCGTTAAAGGCATCCTGCTGCTGGCGGAGCAGGGCCTGAAGCGCCTGCAGGCGAGCGTCCTTCACATCCTCCGGCACCTGAAGAGGGGCTCCTGCGGCAGGCGTGCCTGGACGAGGGGAGTATTTGAAAGAATAAGCCTGCGCGAACGTAATATCCCGCACCAGTTGCATGGTGGCTTCAAAATCTTCATCCGTTTCACCCGGATGACCGACAATGAAGTCTGAGGAAAGGGCCAGATCAGGCCGTAACTCACGCAGCTTACGCACAATGTCCCGATACTCGTCAGCCGTGTGGCCACGGTTCATGGCCCGCAGGATGCGGTCAGAGCCGGACTGCACTGGCAGATGCAGGAACGGCATAAGCGCAGGTAAATCGCGATGGGCGTTGATCAGGGCGTCATCCATATCACGCGGGTGCGAAGTGCTGTACCGAATACGCGAGAGGCCGGGAATGGTTGCCAGCGCGTTTGCAAGCTGTGCCAGCCCCCAGACGGAACCATCCGGGCCTTCCCCATGATAGGCGTTCACGTTCTGGCCCAGCAGGCTGATTTCCTTCACGCCGCTTTCCGCCATCCGGCGGGCTTCGGCCAGAACGGAGGCCACGGAGCGGCTGCTTTCGGCGCCCCGGGTGTAAGGCACCACGCAGAAGGAGCAGAATTTGTCACACCCCTCCTGAATGGTGAGGAACGCAGTGTAGTTGCCCGGTGTCTGCGGTGCGGCTGCATCTGGCAGGAAGTCAAACTTCTGTTCTGCCGGGAAATCGGTATCAATGACCGCACCGCCAGCACGGGCGGCTCGGGCCACCATTTCCGGCAGGCGATGGTAGGTCTGCGGGCCGAGCACGATATCCACGTAAGGGGCACGGGTCAGAATTTCCTGCCCTTCGGCCTGTGCCACGCAGCCAGCCACGGCAATAATGGTCTGCGCGCCTTCTTCCTTGCGGGCTTCCTTGATTTTGCGCAGACGGCCAAGCTCGGAAAATACCTTTTCCGCCGCTTTGTCACGGATGTGGCAGGTATTGAGGATAATCATGTCCGCAGCTTCAGGCGCGTCCACGGATTGGTAACCCAGCGGGCGCAGCACGTCGCTCATGCGGGCGCTGTCATACACATTCATCTGGCAGCCCCATGTGATGACATGCAGGCCGCGGCGAGAGGGAGACAGGGCGGTGGTCGATCCAGTCATGACAACAGGGGCTCCGGCGTGCCGCAGGCCCATTCCATACGGCAGGGGGAGGAAATCAGGCGGACAGCGTCCGAGGTCAAGCCTCTTTTCTCACATCAAGGATATCCGTGCCAGAGTTCTGTGTTCTGAAACCGACAGGAGAGACCTCCTTCCGCAGGGTATTCCTGCATGTGGAGCAGCCGTTTTTTCGTCTGCTCAGTGCCTGTTTCTGTATGAAGCAAAACTGGAGGCCACTCTGTCAAGCTGACGTTTGAGAAATCCTGTTTTATTGCACGGAAGCTCGGCAGGATCACAGCGACCGGGTTGCGTGCTGCCTTCTTCATTCTGGCGGAGTTCTGCTGCGCCATTGGCCACAGCGTGCCACGCGGCCTGAGCCAGAGCCTTGCGGCTGGGGAACAGTTCCGGGTCTAGCGGTTCGTGCAGGATCACGCTGGCCTGAAGGGATTTCCACTGCACCATCTGCCAGAGGTGCGGGCCGAGATCCATGTCTCCATACCATGCAAACACGGGCCGACGCAGGCGCTGGACGGGTAAGCCCTCCAGCCTGTCATACACCACGGACACGGGCTGGATAATGGGTGTCATGCCCGGTTCATACGTGATGGGCAGGAGTGATTTGTCCATGCCATCACGCAGTTTGGGCAGTTTGGCGATGGCAAAGAAGGCGGACATGAAGGGTAGCACGCGTGAGCCATCAGATGATGTGCCCTCTGGGAACAGCACCAGATTGTCACCCTCCACCATGCGACGAATCATCTGATCGCGTTCGCGGCCTGTTGTGCTGCGCTGGCGGCTGACAAAAATGGTACGCCCGATTTTGGAGACCAGCCCCATGATGGGCCAGTTTTCAATGTCGCCTTTGGCAACAAAGACGGAAGGCAGAATCGTCCCCAGAATGGGCACATCCAGCCATGAAGAATGGTTGGAGATGTAAATGACGGGTCGCTCACCCCTTTTGCGGGCGCGTAGGCCGCCAACCGTGCCCGCCCGTTTGCCCACTACCCGGATACGCACACCCAGCAGTTTGCACAGCACGCCCCAGATGACACGCGTCCATCTGATTTTTGCCGTGCCCGGAACAAGAAGCAGGCACGCTTCAAACCCGACTGAAAGCGGCACCCAGAACACGATCCCGCCCAGACGCAGGCTGCCACGGATATTGGCAGAGAGCGTGCAGAGCCGCTCCGCCCAGACAGGAAGGGGCGAAAGGGCGGCGGGATCGGTAGGGCCGGAAGGAGCAGAAGAGCGCTTTGGCGCAGGGCGAGCGCGGGTCATGTTCTTGCCCCTGCCACAGGGTGGCAGGTTTTGCTCAGGCAACAGGAATGAAAAACCATGCGGCTTTCATAACGCGAACTTGTGGAGGTGGACAATCGTGCTTCGCATTCTGGAGCGGAGATGGCACAAAGGCGAAAAGACCCATTCTGTTGGACTGTGCTGTGCGACTGACCGTATTTTCGTCATGGTGATACGGCATGGAGCAATGCAGACCTTGAAAAAACACAGATGAGAAAGTGGCGGCAACGGTGCAACGGCAGGCGGAAAGAAACGGGTGAGGATGAGCGGTAGAGGCATCCTGAACGGACTCGTGCTGACGGCGAATCGTGTGGTTGTTGGTTTTTCCCTGTGGGGTGTGGCGGCGGGAGGCTGGTCTTGGGCAGCGGAAACGCAGGCTTATGTGACCAACCTGAAGCCCACCGGGCAGGCTGATCTGGATACGGCGCTGAAATCATCTTCTGATCTGCTGGGCCTTCAGGGGACGCATGCCGTGGGGCCTTTTGCCTTGGCCGGGCGCGTGCGCAATGAGTATGACCGCCTGAAATCCGCGCTGGAAAGCTATGGGTATTACGAAGGAACGGTAAAAATCACCCTTCACCGCGCCAAGGACAAAGACGCAGTGGTGATGGATGGCCAGTCTCCGGCACTTTCCAACTGGATTGAATCGGTTCCCGCCAATGAGAAGGTGACTGCCGATATCTCGGTAGAAAAAGGCCCTCTTTACCATCTGGGCTCGGTCAAGCTGGTTGACGAAAAAACCAATGGTCCGGCGGAGCTGACACCTGAGCAGAAAGCCGCGTTCACCCTGAAAACAGGGGATGCGGCCGAAGCGGAGACGGTGCTGGGGGCCGGAGGCACGCTGCTGGATGCCCTGCGGGAAGATGGCCATGCGCTGGCGCAGGTGGACAAGCCGCAGGCCTATTTGCGCCCGCAAACCCGCACGCTGGATGTTGTGTATCCTGTCTCACCCGGGCCAGTGTTGAATGTGGGCCGGATTGATGTGTCTGGCCTCAAACGGGTGCGGGAGCCTTTTGTAAGGCGACAACTGACGCTGAAAGAAGGCCAGCTTTACCAGCCATCCAAAATTGATGCAGCCCGACAGGATCTGACCTCTCTGGGCGTGTTTTCCAACGTGGCGGTCAAGGATGGGGCAACACAGCCAGTAAACGGCACCATGCCGCTTGATTTTACATTTCAGGAAGCCAAGCGCCGTTCTGTTGGGGCGGAAGCAGGGTATTCAACAGATCTGGGGGTGCGTGGCGGCGTGACATGGACCCACTACAATCTGCTGGGCAATGCGGAACGGCTGAAGCTGACGGCACTGGTTACCGGTCTGGGTGGGTCTGCCCAGCAGGGGCTGGGGTATGATGTGTATGCAGATTTCTTCAAACCCGGTTTTTATAGTCGCAAGCAGAATCTGAGCGTGCGTGTTGAGGCCTTGCGGCAGTTGTTCTGGTCCTACCGGCAGACGGCTTTTCTGGTGCGCGCCGGGATTACGCGCCAGATTGACCGCTACTGGAATGTCAATTTCGGGGTGGCCGGAGAGCAGGAGCAGATTGAACAGTTTGGCGTGACGCGTGATTACACCATCGGTTCTCTGCCTCTGGGCGCGACCTTTGATAATACGGAAGTTGGGAACCCCATTGAACCTGCCACTCATGGTGTGCGTGCCAACGTGAATATTTCGCCTTCCATCTCCTTGGGGAGCAAGGGGAGTGGCACGTCTTTCTTCACGATCATGAATGCGTCTGCCTCGTATTATTTTGACCTCAAACATCTGGGGATCAGCAAGCCGGGGCGCAGTATTCTGGCTATTCGCGGGACCATTGGCAGTATTCAGGGCGCTGGAACCTACGATATTCCACCAGACCAGCGCATGTACGCGGGTGGCAGCGCCACCGTGCGCGGGTATCGCTGGCAGGGCGTGGGGCCGCAATATGGCCGTACCCGCTACGCTATCGGCGGTACTTCGCTGGATGCAGGCACGGTTGAATACCGGCAGAGGCTGTTCAAGAGTTTTGGTATGGCCGGGTTTGTGGATGCCGGGCAGGTGGGCAGCAGCAGTTCTCCCTTTACAGGCACTCTGCGCGTGGGTGCGGGCGGTGGCGTTCGGTACTACACGCCTATTGGCCCGGTGCGCGTGGATGTGGCGGTTCCGCTCAACCGTCCGCATCGTGGGGACAAGTGGGACCTTTATATCGGGCTGGGAGAAACGTTCTGATGGCGGGGCAGGATGGGGATATGCCCGCACCGCCGCGCCGCAGCGCTTTGCGGCGTGCAGGGCGCATTGCCGGGCTGACAGTTGGCGTTCTGGCTGGCGTGGCAGGTCTGGCGGTTGGGGTTATTCTGGTTGGCGCCAATACCGGGCCGGGTCGACGGTTGCTGATGCAGCAGACAACTTCCCTCACCGGGGGGATGGTGGCGCTTTCCGGGCTTTCAGGCCGGTTTCCTGATAATTTCCATCTGGATTCCATTGCGCTGCGCGATAAGCAGGGCGTGTGGCTGTCGCTGAAGAATATTGACCTTAACTGGTCTCCTTTAAGTCTGGTTGGGCGTACGGCCCGCATTTACGCGATCAAGGCGGATCAGCTGGATATCCCGCGTCTGCCGGTGTCTGACACACAGGCAGCCCCGGCCAAGCCATCCACCAGTAAATCCAGTCTGGGGTTGGGGATCGATATTCAGGATCTTGCCGTGCGGCGGATCAACGTGGGCGCCCCACTGGCGGGAACCGCAGCCAGTTTCTCGCTGGCAGGGCACGGGCGGTTATCGTCCATTGATCCGGTGCTGAATGGGCTGACGCTGCCATCCTTGCCCAGATCGGACATTGCGCTGAGTGTGAAGCGGCTTGATGCAGAGGGGCAGATTGATCTGGCCACCACTACGGGCGGCGGCAAGCTGGGCCTGCATCTGGACGCCAAGGAAGGAAAAGATGGCTTTGCAGCCACCAAACTGCAGATGCCGCAACTGACCCCGCTTGCGCTCTCTCTGGATATCAAAGGGCCAACAAACGCTGCGGTTCTGGCGTTTTCTGCCGGAGCAGGGCCGATTACCGCCAAGGCGGACGGTGTGCTTGATCTGCTGGGTGAAAAACTCGGCAGCCTTAGGGCGCAACTGGATGCGCCCAAGCTGGCCTTGCGTCCTGATCTGGGGTGGGACGCCATTCATCTGGTGACACAGCTAAAAGGCAAGATGAGCCAGCCGGATGGGACCGGCTCCCTCCAGATAGACCGGCTTGTGGCATCTGGCGCGGGAGTCGGCACGTTGAAGGCTGCCTTTACCGGGCAGAGCGGTCACCCCGGCGCAGCGGACCAGATGCATCTGGTTATGACGGCGGATGGTGTGCGGCTTCCGGGTTCCGCCCCCACCTTGCTGGCCAGTGCCCCGGTGCAACTGGATGCTACAATTTCTCCGCAGGCGGATGGCAGGCCGTTGGTACTGGATGTGTCGCACCCGCTGTTGCATTTGACCGGCAATGTGATGACAGCCGCGCCACAGCGCGGCACGCTGGAACTGGCGCTCCCTGATCTGCGTCCTTTCGGGCAGATGGGCAATACGCCCCTGCAAGGGCAGATGGGCATGAAAGCCGCGTTTGATCTTCCTGCCAAAGCGACGGGTGATACGCATGTCAGTGCGGATGGCACCTTGGTTATTACGGGTGGCCAGCCACAGGCAGTCGGGTTGATTGGTCCGAAGGGAACGTTCTCGCTTGTCACAACGCTTCGCCCGTTGGAACCCGGAATGGTGCAGCCGGAAGGGAGTTCGGAAAAAACGGCTCCCAAGAAGGATAATGGCCCGGAACTGGCTGCGCCGCAGAACGGTGTGAAGCCAGCAGCAACGGATCATGGGGCTGGCAAGGTTGCTGTCGAGACGCCTCATAAGCCTGAAACAGACAAAGCCACAGCGAAGGCCGAAAAGGCAGAAAGTTCTGGCGGGCAACAGGTAGATATCACCAAGCTGGCTGTGGACGGGCAGGCGTTGCATCTGGCAGCGCATGGGCGGGTGAATACCGGCCATGATATGGATGTTGCCTCCACCTTGGCGTTGCCGGACCTGAGCAAGGCGCTGCCGTCATTGCGTGGCGGACTGACCCTTGCGCTGAATGCCAAAGGGCTGATGCAGGACTTTGCCGCCACCCTCCATATGGAAGGTGATCCCGGCACTGCCACCATGCCGCGTGGCCCCGTTGTGCTGGATGCCGCATTGACGCATCTTCCCTCTGCGCCCACAGGCACGCTGACGGCAAACGGCTCAGTTGATAAAGCGCCTCTGGTGTTGGATGCGGCCTTTGCGCAGGATGAAAAAGGCGCGCGCCAGCTTGATCTGAAAAAACTCTCCTGGAACAGCCTGCAAGGGGCGGGTGATCTCTCGCTGCCACAGGGTGAGGTTGTGCCGTTAGGGAATTTAACCCTCAAAATCGGGCGGCTGGCAGATTTCAGAAACCTGATTGGTCAGCAGATTGCCGGGGCACTGGCAGCGTCTGTTCAGACCACGCAGGTGGGTGAGAAACCTCAGGTAGCGCTGAAGCTGGACGGCAACGTCTCAACTGCTCAGGCTAAAATCGGGTCTCTGGCGCTGGCGGGCACGGTGCGTGACCCTGCCGCGCATCCAGATGCGGATCTGACGTTGAAGCTGGCCGGTCTCTCTGCTGCGGGTGTTACAGGGCAGGCGCGGGTAACGGCCAAAGGGCCAGACAACGCCATGGCGCTGACAGCGCAGATTGGTCCGGCAAGCTGGTCAGGGAGTCCGTTGTCTCTGGATACGGCGGCATTGCTTAATCTGCCTGCAAAGCAGGTGAAGGTGCAGAAACTGGCGGCAACCGCCAAGGAAGAATCCCTCAAGCTGCTGGCACCCGCACTGGTTTCCTTTGGCGACACAATGGGGGTGGACCGTCTGCGTGCTACTCTCAGCACGCGTGGGGCCGAACCCGCCACCTTGGATGTGGCAGGGCGCATCAAGCCCACACTGTCCGTTACGGCAGATATCCGGCACGTGACGCCTGCTTTGGCGCGTCCATTTGCGCCGGATGTTCATGCGCAGGGTGATCTTTCCCTTCAGGCCAAGGTTGCGGGCAGCATGGATCGGCCGACAGGACAGGTGCATCTGACCGGGCGCGGGTTGAGAATGGATGGCAGCAGTGCAGCAGCCTCCATTCCGGCGTTAAGTGTGGATGCGCAGGCCGATCTGGCCGGGACAGCCGCGAAGGTGAACGTAAAGGCAGCGGCGGGGCCGAAGCTGGCGCTGACTGTGGCTGGCACGGCTCCGCTTTCCAAAACAGGGCCGATCAATCTGCGGTCTGACGGGCATCTTGATCTGGCCATTGCCAATGGGGTGCTGGGTGCGCAGGCGCGGCAGGCCAAAGGCGATGTGCAGCTTGCCATGCAGGTGGCTGGCACCATGGCGTCCCCCAACGTGACGGGCACAGTTGATCTGCATAATGCGGATTTTCAGGATTTTGCTCAGGGCGTTCATTTGGCGGAGATCAATGGCCGGGTTGTCGGCTCGCACGAGAATGTCGTCATCCAGAACCTGACAGCCAAGGCGGGTGAAGGCACGCTCGGCGTTACAGGGTCTGTGGGTGTCATGGCGCCGGGCATGCCGATTGACATGCATATTACGGCCAAGAACGCACGGCCCATTTCCAGCGATCTGCTGACAGCCGTCATGAACGCGGATATCGCCATACGCGGGCAGGTAAGTACCCGTATGGATGTTGTGGGAGGTATATCCCTGCCACGGGTGGAAATTAACATCCCCAACTCCCTGCCGTCTTCCGTGGCGCGTCTTGATGTGGTTCGCCCTGGTGACAAACCGCCGGAACCCAAGGAGGCTACAGCCGACACCAAGGCGGCTGTCATCGGGCTGGACCTGACAGTGACATCGCCGGGTAAATTCTTCGTCCGTGGGCATGGGCTTGATGCCGAAATGGCAGGCAAGCTCAAAGTGAATGGCACAGCGCAGGCACCGCAGGTTACCGGCGGGTTTGACCTGAAGCGCGGCAACTTTGACCTCGCCGGGATCTCTCTTAACTTCACCAAGGGGCGCGTGGCTTTCAACGGGAGTGGTGTGAGCCACAAGCTTGACCCCACTCTGGATTTTGAAGCCGACCGTGTGGTGAATGGTGAGACCGCCATGCTCAAGGTGGGGGGATATGCCAGTGCCCCCAAGATCAGCTTTGTCTCCAACCCGCCGCTACCTCAGGATCAGGTGCTGGCCATGCTGCTGTTTGGCACGGATGCCCACTCCCTTTCTTCCACGCAGATGGTGGAACTGGGAACAGCGCTGGCGACGCTGACTGGCATGACCTCATTTGATCCGATGGGCACATTGCGGAAAACCCTGCATCTGGACCGTCTGGCCATTGGCGGCGGGTCTGGTGTGGGCAACGGTGGAACAACGGTGGAAGCCGGGAAATACGTAATGAAGGGTGTTTATGTGGGAGCCAAGCAGGCAACCTCTGGCTCAGGCACGCAGGCACAGGTGCAGGTGGATCTGACAAAACACCTCAAGCTGAACACCACCGTCGGCACCGGCGGAAACGTAACGGGCTTTACCACGCCGGAAAATGATCCGGGCAGCAGCGTGGGCCTGCTTTGGCAGTACCGTTATTAAGCGAGGCAGTTGCTTGGGAAGCGGAGCAAAACTGGCAGAGACGTTTTATGTCGTGGCTTGATTGCCAGCAGCCCTGTTTTCTTTTTGGAGCCTGTTTCAAAAGTATGGAAATAAAGGCTGCCGCGGCATTTTAGGATAAAAAAGAGGTCTTTCCGCCGCGCGGCAGCGTGTGACGGAGATGGCTAAAGACAACATAGTCAGGCGTGCACAGGAACACGCTCTTTCAACGTCTGACTTTTTAACGCGTCTCGTGAATGACTGCTTGAAAGACCCAGTAGGCGGCGTGGTGGGTCTTTTGGGCTGTTGAATGCGTTTGGCGGTTGAAATTGCGCGAGGTTTCCCTCCCGGCAGATTGGGCCCGTGTCCTTTATATCCGCTTTCTCACCCTCGAAATCCTGCACCAATCCCTATCCGCAGGCGTTCAAGCAATGGCTACAGACTGAAATCGACAATCACAGGCACGTGGTCAGACGGGGTATCCCAGTCTCGGGCTTCACGCACGACGGTCATGCCGGTGAGGTCTGGCACAAGGTCAGGCGTAATCCAGACATGGTCCAGCCTGCGGCCACGGTTGGATTTCTTCCAGTCCCGGTTACGGTAGGACCACCATGTGTACAGCTTCTCGCTGGCAGGGACAAAGTGGCGCATGGCGTCAACAAAACCCACATTCAGCCACGCATTCAGGCGTTCCGTTTCTGGTGGTGTGTGACTGACCACATTCAGAAGCTGCTTGTGACTCCAGACGTCATGCTCCAGTGGGGCAATATTGAAATCCCCAACCAGCACAGTCCGGTCCCGTTTGCGGGTGGTGAACCACTCGGTTACTTCCTCCACAAAGGCGAGCTTGTGGGCAAATTTCGGATTGGTTTCGGGATCAGGAATATCGCCGCCTGCCGGCACGTAAAAATCGTGCAGTTCGACAGGGCCGCTTGGCAGATGCACCTGCGCGCCTATGTGGCGACAGTCTTCCTTGCCATGCCAGTCCGGCAGTTTTTCAAGCGGCGTAATGGGATGGCGCGAGAGGATGGCCACGCCATTGTAGCTCTTCATCCCTTTGTAGTGGAGGTGCTCAAACCCCATGTTCCGCAATGCATCTGCCGGAAAAAGAGGGTCTGGCACTTTGGTTTCCTGCAGGCAGATGATGTCTGGCGCGAGGGTGGCGTCCAGCTTTTCCAGCACTGGCAGGCGGAGACGGAGGGAGTTGATGTTCCAGGTTACAAGTCGCATGCCCAACGGCATTGCGCATCCCGGTTTGCGGGGCAAGTGAAATTCGGCACATAGTAGGGAAGGTGTTTGAAAAGTCTGTCAGGTCTCTCTGGCGTGTATCGTTCCGCGCCAGCCGTTGTGCTGCTGAACTTTCAAACAGTCTTTGGAAACAAAACCGGCAGGGCGTGCGCCTTGCATTTATCGCATATGGGACCATTTCTGCAGCATGACGCTTCCTTCTTCGGCTCCGGTGAGCCAACCTTCCGCTTCTTCTGCTGCGCGTGCGCTTCATAACGCGCTTTTCACGCTGGACAGCCACATTGATATTCCGTGGCCGGATCAGGGTGATGCCTTTGTGGACACGGAAACCCGCAGGGTTGATCTTCCGAAAATGCAGCAGGGCGGCATGTCTGCCGGGTGTTTTGTGGCCTATATCGGGCAGGGGCCGGTGACGGAAAAAGGTCACGCCGAGGCTCAGGCGCAATGTCTGGCCATGCTGGATGCCATCAACCGTATGCAAGGCACGCAGAATGGTGTGACAGCACGCGTCTGCTCGACTGTGGCGGACATGCTTGCAGCGCAGGCAGAGGGCGCGCTGGCGGTGGTGCCTGCCGTGGAAAACGGCTACGCGATGGGAGACGACCCCGCGCTACTGGCACAGTTTCGCGCGAAGGGCGCACGCTACGTTACGCTTACGCATAATGGGCATAATGCGCTGGCCGATGCGGCCGTGCATCGCCCTAGCCTGGGCGACAAGCCGGAGCGGCATGGTGGCCTCTCTGCTGTAGGGCGGGATGCCATCGCCCACATGAACCGGCTGGGGATGCTGGTGGATGTGTCACATTCTGCCAAATCCACTATGTTGCAGGCGGTGCAGGTGTCCGCTGTGCCGGTTGTGGCCAGCCATTCCTGTGTACGCACGCTGTGTGATCATCCGCGCAATCTGGATGATGAGCAGCTTGATGCGTTGAAGGAAAGCGGTGGTGTGATTCAGATCACGGCTATGCCTGCGTTCCTGAAGCCACGGGAAGGGGATGGCCCGCGTACCGCCAATGTTGCGGATTTTGTGGACCATATTGACTATGTGGTGAAGCGCATTGGGCCGGAATATGTGGGGATATCCTCCGATTTTGACGGTGGTGGCGCAATTGAAGGCTGGCAGAACGCCACGCAGGGCGTGAACGTGACAGAAGAATTGCTGCGTCGCGGCTATGACCGCAGCGAGATCGCGGCTTTTTGGGGTGGAAACTTCATGCGGCTGCTGAAGAAGGCGGAAGAGGTTGCGGAACAAAGCGCGATCACTGCGTAAAAACCACGGTGGACAGATTTCTGCACAATTTGTCCACTTCCTCCCTTGACTTCCTTTATTTTCAACAAAATCTCTGAAACGCACGTTTCCTCCTCAAATGTCCTTTTATAAACCCTTTGTAAATCAAGGGTTTGGGTTGTGTGTCTAAAAAATATGCAAAGCGTTGAGGGGGCTGGAAATCTGCGGGTTTCAGGGGCGATGAGCCCGGTACTCCACAAACTTATCCACAGAAACGGTGGATGAAATTGATTTCTCGGAAGAGCGCCTGATGACAACTGACATTTCTTCAAATGATGTGCCCGTAGGCGTGCCTGCGGCTGTGGAGGTGTCGGCTGCCAGACCCAAAGGTGTGGAGGTGATCCGGAATGCCCTGAAGACCATGCCGCTTTCGCCGGGCGTGTATCGTATGCTGGGCGAGAAAGGGGATGTGCTTTACGTGGGTAAGGCGCTGGCGCTGAAAAAGCGTGTAACGTCTTACACTCAGGTGGCGCGTCTGCCTGAACGGCTGCGGCGTATGGTGTCCGAGACAGCCTCCATGGAGATTGTCACCACCCATACCGAGGCCGAGGCCCTGCTGCTTGAGGCCAACTACATCAAGCGCATGAAGCCCCGCTTCAATATTCTGCTGCGGGATGACAAAAGCTATCCGTGGCTGATGCTGACAGACGGACATCCTTTCCCGCAGGTGGCCAAGCACCGGGGAAAGCCCGTGAAGGGGGCGAGCCTCTGGGGCCCATTTGCTTCGGCCTGGGCTGTGAACCAGACGCTCAACCTGTTGCAGCGCGTGTTTCTGCTGCGCTCCTGCACGGATGCGGTGTTCAACAGCCGGACGCGGCCCTGCCTGCTGTATCAAATCAAACGCTGTTCCGGCCCCTGTGTGGATCGTATCGACCAGCCCTCCTACGCTAGGCTGGTGGAACAGGCGCGGGAGTTTCTCTCCGGCAAGGATATGGCCTTGCGGGAAGAGATGAGCAGCGAAATGCACAAGGCCGCGGAAGCGCTGGACTTTGAACGGGCCGCCATGCTGCGGGATCGTATTCGGGCGTTGGCGCAGATGCAGGAATCGAGCGTGATTAACCCGGCGTCCCTGCATGATGCGGATGTGTTTGGCATCTGGCAGGAAGCGGGGCAGGCCTGTATTCAGGTGTTCTTCATCCGGGGCGGCAGAAACAACGGAAACCGTTCGTTCTTTCCGGCTCACACCAAGGATGAGGAGCCGGGAGATGTACTCTCCGCCTTTATTGCGCAGTTTTATGATGACAAGCCATGCCCGGCGCAGGTGCTGGTTAATCATCCCTTGCCGGAAGAACTCCTGCTGAGTGAGGCTCTCTCCCTCAAGCGGGGGCGGAAGGTGGAAATCCTCTCTCCCCAGCGCGGCGAGAAAAAGCAGGTGCTGGATCATGCTGTGGCGAACGCACGGGATGCCTTGCACCGTAAGCTGGCCGAAACCGCCGGGCAGGCCAAACTGCTGGAGGGTGTTGCGACGGTCTTCGGGCTGGATGCGCCGCCCCAGCGGATTGAGGTGTATGACAACAGCCACATCATGGGGTCTCATGCTTACGGGGTCATGATTGTGGGCGGCCCGGAAGGGTTTGATCGCAGAGCCTATCGCAAATTCCTGATCAAAGGTCCGGTAACGCCGGGGGATGACTTTGCGATGATGCGTGAGGTGCTGGAGCGCCGCTTTGGCCGCGCATTGAAGGAAGCCGCTGAGGGCGATCTATCCAACTGGCCTGACGTGCTGCTGATTGACGGCGGAGCCGGGCAGTATTCTGCCGTAAGAGCCGTGCTGGATGATTTGGGCGTGACAGGGGTGAAGCTGGTGGGCATTGCCAAGGGGCCGGACCGGGATGCCGGGCGCGAGTGGTTTCATACTGGCGATGCCGAGCCGTTTCAGCTCGATCCGCGTGATCCGGTTCTGTACTACTTGCAAAGGCTACGCGATGAAGCGCATCGCTTTGCCATTACAACCCATAGGGCAGGGCGTTCCAAAACGCTGGTGACATCCGAGCTGGATGATATTCCGGGGGTGGGGCCAGCGCGGAAACGCATGCTGCTGAATGTTTTTGGTTCGGCCCGGGGCGTAAAGCAGGCAGGGCTATCAGAACTCGAATCGGCACCCGGCATCAATCGGGAAACAGCGCGGGCCGTGTATGGGCATTTTCATCCAGACTGGACGCCAAACTGACGTGAAGGGCAGGGCTGCGCTACGTTTCTGGGTGAGTGGCATGAACGCGGTGCCAGAAACCATTTCAGCCGGGCGGGAAATAGGCTAGTCTCCCGCCAATGTTGACAGATTTGCCGAATGTTCTGACGATATCGCGCATTGTGGCGATTCCCATAGTGGTGGTTTTTGCCGCATGGGGAACGCCGCAGACTGATGCTGCGGCCTGCGTGCTGTTTATTCTGGCAGGCATTACGGATTATTTTGACGGCAAGCTGGCGCGTTCACGGCACCAGCTTTCAGACTTCGGCAGAATGTTTGATTCCATTGCCGATAAGCTTCTTGTGGGGGCCTGCCTGATGGTTCTGGCAGGCTTTGCCCGGCTTCCCTACCTCAGCCTCTGGCCCGCCATTGTTATTCTGTGTCGGGAAATTCTGGTTTCCGGCATGCGGGAATATCTAGCGGAGCGCCGGGCCAGTCTGCCGGTAACGCGACTGGCTAAATGGAAAACCGGCTTTCAGATGACCGCCATCGGCTTTTTGCTGGCTGGGGATGGTACGGGTATGCTGCTTGGTATGCCATGGCTGCACGTGGCGCTGATTGGCTCCGTTCTGCTCTGGATTGCCGCAGCCCTGACCCTGATCACCGGCTGGGATTATCTCACCACAGGTTTGCGGCATGTGGACCTGTAACGGGTGACTGTGGGTGATACCTGGTTCAACCAAGGGTGGCCTGTTGCATAATTGTCTCAAAATGAAGGCATTGGCTTGTATCCCCTCCGCAAACCGTTATTTACCTTTCTCTGGCACAGTGTCGCTACAGCGGGCATCGCTGATTTGCCTGTGCAACGTCATGGTTAGCGGAGTCAGATGATGCGGAAAGCTGCTCTACTGGGAGCCTGTCTGGTTTTGAGCGGATGTTCCGGGTTTGGGAAATATATTTCCGATACTGCGACTCTGCCGGGAGAGAACCCCAATTCTCCGGCGGGAGAAGATCTGAACATGCGGCGGGTACATGGGTACTCCACCGCTGAAACCCCGATTTTGCCGCAGGGTGGTGATATCTGGCCGGGCCCTCCTGCTCCGTTGCCCACGCTTGAAGATGTTGAAAAAGACCGCATAGGCACAGTGCTTGGTGGTGGCATGGGCGAGAGCGGACCGCAGTTGCAGGACGGCGGCGAAATGAGTGTCAGCGTGCCCGAGGGAAGTTCCCCGGTTAAAGAGCCGCATGGTAAACTGCCTGATGCTGAACCTGATGCCGCCGATAAATATGGCGTGCAGCGCGGAACGGCTTCGACCATTGAAATTCCGAACGGAGATGGAACGGTAACACTTATCCACCCGGATGGGTCGGTTAGCACCGTTCAATCCAAAAAAACGATATCCCCGCCTGCTCACTAAACCGTTCAGGAGTGTGACGGAGGATTGCAGAAAAGGAGAAAGCAGGGTGGCCACTGTGACCATTCTCTATTTTGCTTCCCTGCGCGAGCAACTGGGCCGGGAGCAGGAAACGGCGACCGTTTCTGCCGAGGGGGAGAGCGTAGCCACTCTCCTTTCGGCTCTCCGTGCTCGGGATGCTGCATTGAATGATCTGTTTGAGCAGACCCCACGGATTAGAGTGGCGATCAATCAGGCGCTTGGCAGCTTTCAGGATAGTGTAAGACCCGGTGATGAACTGGCGTTTTTTCCACCCATGACGGGGGGATGATCTCTAATGATACGTGTTGTGGTTCAGACTGCTGCGTTTGATTTGGCAGGAGAGATGGAGCGCCTTTCCCAGATATCTGAAAATGTTGGCGGGATGAGCGTGTTCATGGGGCAGGTGCGCGCGCAAGGGGACGGGCTGGAAAGCCTGACCTTGGAACATTACCCCGGCATGACTGAAAAGGTGCTGACAACGCTGGCGGAAGAGGCCGGGAGCCGTTTCAGCTTACTGGGCTGCACGGTTATTCATCGCGTGGGCACCATGCGCGTGGGGGAACCCATTGTGTTTGTGGGCACGGCGTCCGGGCATCGCGCCGAGGCTCTTCAGGCCACTTCGTTTCTAATTGATCGTCTGAAAACCGGCGCACCGTTCTGGAAATGTGAGCGGTTTACGGATGGTCGCAAAAGGTGGGTCGAAGCGCGTGACACGGATGATGAAGCTGCTGCCCTCTGGGGTTAGCGTGAAAGAAGGCAGGGGAACGTAAAGCTCGGCCAGATTTTTGCGTAAGAGACGAGTTGCGGCAGAGAAAGTGGGGAGTGAAGCCGCAGAAGCGGAAAACTTCCAAGCAAAAAGCTTTGCCCTGTAGGACAGACTATTCAAGCGTGTTTTGAGTGTCTTTGTTGGTTTTTGGGGTCTTATAAAAAGGCAGATTTGAGAAAGCTGCAAGTCTGCTCTCGAGCGTGCGTTTTTGCGTTAGTTGGAGCACGGTTTTCTGCCTGTTTTTCCCTCGTGCCGGGTATTCGAGTTATTTTTCTGTTCGAAAAAACTTGAGCCTTACCGGCAGCTCTGCTGCTGATTTCAGGTCGCCCCTTCACAGTATGATCAAGAGGCCCCAGTCCTGCTCCGCTATGGCTCCATCTGGTGGTCGGATGCTTCTCAGGAAGCAGGAGGCGCATGGGTTTTTCTCCTAGCTGGACAGGACGCGGTAGATGGCGTCCGTCAGGGTTTTCAGGTCTGCCTGTGTCATGGTGAAGGCGGGGGTGAGATAAATGATGGAACGGAACGGACGTATCCATACACCTTCCGCAATAAAGCGCTGACGCAGCGCATCTGGATTGGCAATTTTTTCCAGTTCCACCACGCCAATAGCGCCCAATGTGCGAACGTCCTTTACCCCCGGTAAGGTGCGGCAGGGTTCCAGTGCGTCCGTCAGGAAAGCGTTGATGGCCTGAACCTGCTCCAGCCGGGGCTCGGTTTGAAACAGATCAAGAGAGGCATTGGCACAGGCGCAGGCAAGCGGATTGGCCATGAAGGTGGGCCCATGCATCAGCGCATGCTCAGGGTTGTCAGACAGAAACGCTTCAAATACGTGGCGGCGGGCCACGGTGGCGGCCAACGCCAGCGTGCCGCCTGTGAGCGCTTTGGAGAGGGTGACAATATCCGGCACGATTCCGGCCTGCTCATAGGCGAACATGCTGCCTGTGCGGCCAAAGCCGGTAAAAATTTCATCCAGAATCAGCAGCAGGTCGTGGTCATCGGCGGCCTTGCGTAGGGTGCGCAATACCTCCGGACTGTGGAACAGCATGCCGCCGGCCCCCTGCACCAGAGGTTCGGTCATGATGGCTGTTAGCTCGTGAGCATGGTTTTTCAGCAGGCGCAGAAATTCAGCGGTGCTGGCCTCATCCTGTGGCAGAGGAGCGATAATATGCTCGGCCAGCGCGGAGCCATAGAGGTGGTGCATGCCTTCTTCAGGGTCACAGACCGCCATGGTCGCCAAGGTGTCTCCATGGTAGCCACCCTTGAAGGCCAGCAGTTTGGTGCGGCCTGTCTCGCCTTTGTTCAGCCGATACTGAATGGCCATTTTCATGGCGACTTCAACAGAGACTGACCCGGAATCGGTAAAGAAAACCCGTTCCAGATCTCCCGGCAGCATGGCGCAGAGGCGCGCTGCAAGCCTGAGAGCGGGTTCATGCACTGTGCCGCCGAACATGATGTGCGGCATGGCAGCAAGCTGAGCGCTAACCGCTGCGCGAATATGGGGGTGATTATAGCCGTGGCAGGCCGTCCACCATGCTGCCACGCCATCCACCAGTTCTCGGCCATCTGCAAGTTCTATGCGTGTGTCATGGGTGCGGACGGCAGCCAACGGAGCTGAGGCTGTCTTCATTTGGGAATAAGGGAGCCAGATGTGGGGCAGGCCGTCCTCGTACCACTGTGGCATCTGCTGTGTGGATGAGCTGGGACGGCTGGCGGACGCAGACATTCTGGTTCTTCTCCTGCTGGGTGATTGACCGGCGGCCCGGCCTCCGGCACCAGTCTTCTCATGACGCGGTTTGATCATCTTTTCCAGCAGGGGCTGGAGAAATTGGCTGAGCAGGGGCGTCTTCGCACGCCACGCGCGCTGAATCCGGCAGGCCATGGTCTTCTGGAACGGGCGGACGGTGCTGTTCTGGTCGATTTCTCCTCAAATGACTATCTCGGCTTGCGCAGGCATCCGCTGTTGCAGGAGCGTGCAGTTCTGTGGGGGCGGCGGTTTGGTACGGGTTCTGGTGCCTCCCGTCTGGTGGCGGGCACGTGCTCGGGCGCGGTCGCGCTGGAAAAACGGCTGGCGCGCCTGAAAGGCATGGAAGCAGCCTGTATTCTCTCTTCCGGCTGGCAGGCCAATGCCACGTTGGTGCCTGCGCTGGCACGATTGTCTCTTGCGGTTACGGGCTCGCCTCCCGTTGTGCTGGCGGACAAACTAATTCATGCCAGCCTTTATCAAGGGTGTGCTGCGGCAGGTGTGCGGCCGCTTCGGTTTCGGCACAATGATGTTGGCCATCTTGAAGCCCTGCTTCACCAAGTGAATGAGCCGGGCCTGCGTATTGTGCTGACGGAAAGCGTGTTCAGCATGGATGGAGACCGGGCGGATATCGCTGCTCTGGGTGCAGTCTGCCGCCAGAATGATGCGTNCTGATCTGATTATGGGTACGTTCAGCAAGGCGCTGGGCGGAATGGGCGCGTTTGTCGCGTCCTCTTCGGCTGTGTGCCGATGGCTGGAAAATAGTGGGTCTGGCTATATTTACTCCACAGCGCCATCGCCCATGGTGCTGGGTGCAGTGGAAGCTGCACTTGAATTGCTGCCTCAATCGGAGATGGTGATTGCCCGCAACCGGGTAGCGGGACTAGCGGAGCATTTCCGGCAGCATATGCAGAAAGTCGGGCTGGATACGGGGCCATCCTCCACTCAGATTGTGCCGGTGGTAGTGGGAGAGGAAGAGAGCGCGCTCGCACTTTCCCGTTATGTGGAGGCTGCTGGTTTTCTGGCTGTGGCCATCCGTCCGCCAACTGTGCCGCCGGGAGCGTGCCGTCTGCGCGTGGTGCTGCATGCGCATCATACACTGGAACAGGTGGACGCGCTGGCGGAGGCGATTCTATCTGGGGTGCAGAAAAATCCATGACAGCGTTGCAGCCGGTTTTTGTGCATGGGTGGGCCTGTGGTCCGCAAATCTGGCAGCCCGTACTGGCACACTTGAACCTGCCACCCGCTCATCTGATTGATCTGGGGTATTTTGCCAAGTCTGCCGGAGAACGGGACGATGGGCAGATTCTGACTGCGCTGGAAGCGGACAGGCCTATTCTGGGCGTGGGGCATTCAATGGGGTTGATGTGGCTGCTCTCTCAACGGGACTGGCCGCCAGGAAGTCGCTTTGTGGGGATCAATGCATTTGGCCGGTTTGCCTCTGGTGCGGATTTTCCTCAAGGTGTAGGGCCACGTGTGCTCGCCCGTATGCAGGCAGGTCTGGCGCGGGACGCAGGGACTGTTGTGAACAGCTTTCGGGCCCGTTGCGGGATGGCGGCTGTAGAGTCTTCCACATGTCATGTTTCAGCGTTGCAGGCTGGATTATCCTTGCTGGCGAAGGGGGATGTCCGTGCGCAGATCGAGCGTGTTGTCGCGCATGACGCCTCCTGCATGGTGGCCTTGGCGGGCGGAGAAGATCCTATTGTATCCGCAAGTATGACGAAGGCCGCTTTTCCTCAGGATAGAAAAATCGAATGGCAGGAGAAGGGGGTGCATATGCTACCGCTGACCCATCCTGAATTTTGTGCAGCACACATCCAGAAGCTTATGAAGGACGCTGGTTAGAATGGGGCAGAATACAGATCGGCGTGCTTTGGTTCGGGATCGTTTTGACAGGGCCGTGGGATATGAGGGAGCGGCCACCATGCAACGGGTGGCGGCCCAGCGCCTGTTTGAAAAACTTCAGGAGCGGATGGAGGGGAGAGTGCCCCTGCGTATTCTTGAATTAGGATGTGGCACCGGATTTCTGACCGAAAAGTTGCGCAATGCATGGCCTCAGGCGGACATTGTTGCCACGGATATTGCGCCTCACATGCTGGAACGCGCGCAGCAGCGGGTAGGTGAAGGGCTTTGTTACCGTATCATGGATGCCGGAGAGCCTGACGTAAGCGGGCCGTTTGATATTGTTTGCGGCAATCTGGTGTTTCAGTGGCTGGAGCACCCGCAGCAGGCCATTGCTAGGCTGGGGCGCTTGCTGTCTCCGGGCGGAATTCTTGCTCTCTCCACTTTGATGGATGGTACTTTTCAGGAGTGGCGCACGGCCTGCGCTGTGGAACATGAGGAAAGTGGTACGCCTGATTACCCTTCAGCCGCGAGCATAGGGGAATGGTATCCCTCCTTGTTCAATGGTGGATGGGAGACTGAAGCCTGTGTGCAGACTTTCAGTAATGGACGGGCTTTTCTGCGCCATTTGAAAGAGACCGGGGCGTCCGTCCCTCGTGCGGGGTACCGTCCCATGCAACTGTCGGCTTTACGGCGCAGTCTGGCGCGTTTTGATGCGCAGGGGAGTGTGGTGACATGGCGTCTGGCTTATGGGTGTTTTCAAAAGCCCCCGCGGGCGGGTGTGTTTATCACCGGCACGGATACCGGCGTGGGTAAAACCTTTGTTTCCGCCTGTCTGGTCAAGGCATGGGAGGCTCTCTACTGGAAACCGCTACAGAGCGGATTGGCGGAAGAGGCTGGTGATACGCCAACCATTCTGTCTTTGACGCATTGTGCCCCTGAGGACTGCCTGCCGCCTGCTGGAGCTTTTCAGGCCCCCTTATCGCCTGAAGCGGCGGCGCGAGCAGAGGGTGTGACCATTGATCCTGCCAGTCTGGCGCTCCGCATGCAGGAGCCTGAACGGCCAATGGTGGTTGAAGGGGCGGGCGGCCTGATGGTTCCTGCAACGGAAACACTGATGATGTGTGATCTCGCCGCCCAATGGGGGTTGCCTGTTGTGCTGGTGGCACGGAGTGGGCTGGGCACACTGAACCATACCCTTTTGAGTCTTGAAGCGCTCCGTCAGCGGGGGATTGCCATGGCGGGCGTGGTGCTGAACGGCCCCCTTAATCCGGCGAACCGGGAGACCATAACCGAAAAGGGGAAGGTTCGTATTCTGGCGGAAATTCCGTTTCAAGCAGACGTGTCGGCGCAAAGTGTGGAGGGCATAGCCCAGACGTTACCATCGTGGGCGGATGTGAGAGGCGGAGCCTGATAAAATAAGTCCGGCTAAAATGAAAATATCAGAGATCAGACAAATTCTTAAAAAGATCGTATAATCTTATGATTATGAAAGTTTAAACCAACTTAAAAATCTAACACTGCGAGATTGGGCGGGCAGGCTGAGCTTAAAAGCCTCTCCGATCTGATGGTTCTTCTCTTTAGAAGAAGAGGCCTTCTTTTATATTTGAGGGGTGTCGCTTCAAGGCATTAGTGGTATCGGCGGATCAAGCCAGCCAGTTTGCCCTGAATTTTCAGGCGTTCTGCAGGGACAATGCGCGTTTCATAATTCGGGTTGGCAGGCTCCAAAGCAATGGCATTGCCTTTGCGGCGCAGGCGTTTGAGTGTGACGTCATTATCATCAATGAGCGCCACGACAATCTGGCCGTTTTCGACACTCTCTGTACGACGAATGATAACGAAGTCCCCATCCATGATTCCTGCGTCAATCATGGAATCCCCCGTTACTTCCAGCGCATAATATTCCCCGGTGCCTACCAGAGTGAGTGGTACATCGAGAAAAGAGTCTGTTTCCGCCATAGCTTCAATTGGCAGGCCAGCAGCAATGCGTCCGTAAAGGGGGACCTTGAGGGTTTGTGCTACCGGGCGTGAGAAATCGGCATGGACCACATTTGTGGGGGTAGGGGTGGCCGCAGGCGCAGGTGCCATTTCAGGAAGCTGAATGACTTCCAAAGCCCGTGCGCGATGATGATGGCGGCGGAGAAAGCCGCGTTCTTCCAACCCAGAAATAAGCCGGTGAATGCCTGATTTGGACCGGAGGCCCATGGCTTCCTTCATTTCATCAAAGGAAGGAGAAAAGCCGGTCTGCTTGAGGTGTGCATCAATAAAAAGCAGAAGCTTGTGCTGTTTACGTGTCAGCATCTTGGGTCACCTCAAAACAGAATCAAACGGCCTTACTTAAAGGATTTGTTCTATATAAGTTCTCTTTTCTGGTCAAGGTGTTATTCCCCTTTGTTTCACCTCCTCCATATTCTGAAAAACGCCGGCGGTCTGGGGTAGGGGCTGGCTGCGTCCCTATGGTCTGAGGGGCTGGGTCCGGGTTCCGTCAGTTTTCATCCGGTCTGTTTCGGGATAGGTGCGCAGAGCATATGGGGGTGGTGTGACGTTCTGAGCCGCTGCTGAGGGACGTTTTAGCTTCCTGTGTGCTCTGATGGATATTTGATGGAGAAACTTCATTTCCTGTGACCGCATCCTTTTTCGGCGGCTCTGCTTTCTGGGGGTTGCGGCCCTTGCTGTTGCAAAGGGATATCTAGCTGAGCCCGTACGCGCTGAGGGGAATGCTTTTGCGGACAAGCTGACAGGCCAGTGGGGCGGATTGCGGGAAACTGTGCAATCCTATGGCATTGATTTTCAAGTAAATGACCAGAACGAATTTTGGGGCGTGCCCGTTGGTGGCAGCCAGCCGTCCAATAATTACATTGGCATGACTACGGCAACGCTGTTGCTTGATCTGCGCCGTATGACTGGGCTGAAGTTGGGTACATTCAATATCAGCGGCGTTGATATTCGTGGCAGACCGTTCAGCAACCAGCCGCTTTACGTGTTCAATCAGGTTTCCGGCATTGAGGCGGACGATAACCTGCGCCTGTATGAACTCGCCTATGATCAGACGTTCGATCATGATCGGGGGGACGTGCGGATTGGCAAGCTGGATTTAAGCCGGGATTTTATGGGGAGCGATACGGCCCAGACGTTCCTGAACGCGTCTTTTTCCTGGCCGATGCTGCCTGATAATAACCTTTATGATCAAGGGCCTTCATCCCCTTTGGCCACGCCCGCTGTAAGGGTGAAATACCATCCGGATGATCATTGGACGGTGTTGGCGTCCGTAGGGGATGACAACCCTATTGGCGCTGGGTTCATTAACGAAAATGATCCATGGAACCAGAATCAGGACCCGGGGGGCACACGCTTTCATTTCGGGACGGGGGCGCTGATGTTTCTGGAGGCCCAGTACCGCACGCAGGCTCCGGTTTATGCGGGCACTTTCAAGCTGGGGGGATATGGCGATACCGGCCGTTTTCCGGATCAGGCGACTCTTGAAATGCGGCACAAGGGGAACTGGGCCCTCTATGCCGTGGCGGATCAGGTGATAGCAAAACTGCCGGGGCGTGAAACTCTCTCCGCCTTTGCGCGAGGCACCGGCACGGCGGAGGCTGATCGCAACCAGATTGCGTATTCCGTAGATGCAGGGCTTGTTCTTAACGCCCCTTTTCAGCGCGCCGATGATTCTCTCGGTCTAGGTTTTGGTGTGGGTGCCCCCAGTAAAATTCTGGCGCGCTCAGAACGGCGGTCTCATGAAATCGCACAGGGGAACGAATATCATCTGGAACTGACATATCAATGGCAGGCATGTCCTTGGTTGCTGGTTCAGCCCGATATTCAGGGCATCCTCTCCCCCAGCGGCGGCGTGGTGGGGGATAATGGCCGCCGCGTGAAGGATGAAGCGATCTTTGGTCTTCATTCAAGCGTGGACTTTTAGTCTCTGATTTTAAAGTATTTTCATGGAAGGCGCAGAATGCGGCAAAGTGTACCCGCCTTCTGGGGAGGGGCATGGGGCGCGCGGATAATCAGAGCGTCACTTTGCGCCAGAATGTTCATCTGAGCAGAATCCTGCGAGGCGAAGGGCGTGGCGATGGGTGGCTGCCCATCGGGCTGAGAACGCAGGGTGCTGCGCAGGAAATCCTGCCGTTGGTCATTCTCCTTCAGGTCAGCGCCGAGAATGGCTGTTTCTGTTTCAAGTTCAGCGCCTTGGGGAAGACCCATGAGTGTGCGCACCGCGGCTGCAACAAACACCACGGAGCACACCATGGCGGCAACGGGGTTGCCTGGCAGGCCGATCATGGGGGTTTTGCCAAGCTGACCAGACATCAGGGGGCGACCGGGCCGCATGGCAATTTTCCAGAAATCCAGATTGAGGCCATGGGGCTTGAAGGCTTCGCGCACCAGATCATACGTGCCTACACTGGCTCCACCGATCGTAACCAGAAGATCAAGATGATCGGCTTGCGCGATGGCGGTGGAAAGAGACTCCACATTATCGCGGGCTACCGGCAGTAAAACAGCTTCGGCGCCTATGGAGCGCAGGAACGCCGTCACCATGAATGCGCCGGAATTCACAATGGAATCAGGTTGGGCCGGGTCCCCCGGCAGCACGATCTCATCCCCCGTTGCGAGAATGCCCACGCGGGGACGACGGCTGACTGTCAGCCAGACATGCCCTGCGGCGGCGGCCAGCCCAATATCCCGCGCTGTCAGAACCTTTCCTGCCGAAAGAAGCGTTTCCCCTTTTTGGAAGTCCTGACCCTGTTTGCGGATGAACTGTCCTGCCTTGCCGCCGGAAAGCAGCGTTACGGCGTTCCCGTCTCGCCGCATGTTTTCCTGAATAAGCACCGTATCCGCACCTGCCGGAATCTGGCTGCCGGTAAACAGACGCATGCACTGGCCTTTCTTTACCGTCAGGCTGGATGGGTGGCCTGCGGGTGCTTCGCCGATAATATCGAGCGTGGCTCCTTCCTGCACATCGTCTATCCTGACGGCGTATCCATCCATTGATGACACGGAAACGGGCGGATTTGAGAGACGGGCGACCACGGGAGCGGCGAGCACGCGGCCACAGGCGTGTGCCACGGAAACTGTTTCCAGACCGCACGGAGAGAGTTTTTCCAGGATTCGGGCGCGCGCAACAGCCACATCCAGCATGTTTTTTTACTCCTTTTGGCTTTTACCACGCCTGATTGATGGAAGAATACTTGACCTTTGGCTCTTGTATGCGCATTTTGCGCCCACTTGAACACCACCCGGGCCTTCTGTCCGGACTCATGATGCTCTGCTGAGGAAGCCATGGCCAAGACCAATGTTATCAAGATCCGTCTCGTTTCCACGGCGGACACTGGTTATTTCTACGTCACGAAGAAGAACGCTCGTGCGCATACCGGTAAAATGGAACTGAAAAAGTATGATCCCGTTGCCCGCAAGCACGTTGTGTTCCGCGAAGCAAAGATCAAATAATCATCCGCCCTGCGTGGATGATGCAAATGCGGCGCCTCAGGGCGCCGTTTTTTGTTTGTAGTGCGTAAGGATGAAGTGAACTTAAAAGCACGTGCAGACCAGATTCTTTGTTCTTGAAGCATGCAACGTTGCTCTCGTGTGGTCGGTGATTGAGTTTAAGGGAAGCACTCCTTAAGCAACCGGCTCCATTCTCTTTGAGAGAAGAGGCAGAACGGGTGAGGTGATGATAGGCGAGGAAACAGCTTTATCTGTTGCCCTGACGCATTGCGGTGCGTCTACAGGAAAGGTGAAACAATCGGCCGCTTTATCGCGTGAGGGAAGGAAAATGGTGTACGGGCGCTAACCCACGCGACGTTCGTATTTTTTCTACAGTCCTTGAGACTGTGCTTCTGCCGGACCATTGAATTGGTCTGGCTACCACGATTACTCGGAAGATAACGTCTGCGGATCTAGGAACGGAGGCCGGGCGGCTTCAAGTGTGGCGTTGGCGGATACTTCGTATTGTTGGCGAAAGTGGTTTTTTCCGTCCTGCAGAGGAATTTCTCTATGCACACTGGGTCTCTGGGTGTGTCAGAGCATGGAGCAATCACAAATCACTCTTTTCTTTCGTGATGAGCAACGGCGGTTGCTGGGTGCAAGCTGCTGCTCAAGTGTGCTATTTTTAGGGGAAGGGACATTGCTTGCGTTGGAGGCTACCACTTCCCTATGTGGTGGCAGGCGTTATCCTCTTAAACAGGGCCATTAAGTCAGGACTGTTAAACCCTTTATCGCAGTGTGCCGTTCGAATGGGGTTAAGTGTGTCTGCGTTTCAATATAGCGGATCACGCCGATCATAGGGGACGACGATATCGTTTTTGTCGGCCAGATTGAGCATGGCACGCGCCCGTTCATCCAGCGTATCTGTATCCAGAGACTGTTCACGCAGGCCATTAACGCGGCGACGCCATGCTGCCTGCTCGGCAATGGCGTCCTGCTGGGACTGTTTGGCCTGATCAAGCAGAAGAAGCTGTTGCTGATAGGCTTTCATGCCATGATCGCCCTGGGTCGCGTTCCAGCCAAAATAACCTGCGATACCAAGAAAAATCATGGGGGGAACAACGGCTCGTACTGCGCGTCTGATCATGCGGCCTATCTGCACGTTGTTCTTGTCCTTTTTGCCATCAGGAAATGAATTTTCCCAGAACAGTATGTCTAAACCATGAACACCCAGACAGAAAAGCAAAAGGCGGCCTGATAATGTAAAAAAAAGAGCCGCACGGTTCTCCATGCGGCTCCGGTTTTCCTGTTTCAGGAAAGGCTGAGTGCGGGATCAGACTTTCAGGATGGTGCGGCCCGCATATTGGGCAGCCGTTGCCAGTTCCTGTTCAATCCGGATGAGCTGGTTGTATTTGGCGGTACGGTCAGAGCGGGAGAGGGAGCCTGTCTTGATCTGCCCGCAGTTGGTGGCGACGGCCAGATCCGCAATGGTGGAATCTTCCGTCTCACCAGAGCGGTGGCTCATGACGGCGGTATAACCAGCCTTGTGAGCCAGTTCGATGGCCTGCAGCGTTTCCGTCAGCGTGCCGATCTGGTTGACTTTCACCAGCAGGGAGTTGCCAACGCCCGCCTGAATGCCACGGCGCAGACGTTCGGGATTGGTGACGAACAGATCATCCCCAACCAACTGGACCTTGCGGCCAAGGGTTTCGGTCAGAAGGCTCCAGCCTTCCCAGTCGTCTTCCGCAAGGCCGTCTTCAATGGAGACAATGGGGTACCGTTTGGTCAGATCTTCAAGGTAGGCAACCATTTCGCCTGCATCAAAAACCTTGCCTTCGCCTTTCAGATCATACTTGCCATCGTGATAAAATTCGGTGGAAGCGCAATCCAGAGCGTAGGTGATGTCTTCTCCCAGACGGTAACCTGCGGATTCGACGGCACGGGAAATGAAGCTCAGTGCTTCATCAGCAGATTTCAGGGCCGGAGCGAATCCGCCTTCATCCCCAACATTGGTGTTGAGGCCCGCAGCCTGTAGCGCTTTTTTCAGATGCGCGAAGATTTCACTTCCCCAGCGGATGGCATCGGCCACGGTGGGCGCGCCAACCGGCTGGATCATGAATTCCTGAATATCGATGGGGTTATCTGCATGTTCGCCCCCGTTCACGATGTTCATCATGGGGACGGGAAGCGTATGGGCAAAAACACCGCCAACATACCGATAGAGCGGCACCTGAAGTTCTGCTGCCGTGGCCTTGGCCACCGCAAGCGAGACACCAAGAATGGCGTTGGCGCCCATACGGCTTTTGTTAGGGGTGCCATCCAGATCGATCATCGCGTTGTCGATATCAATCTGATCGGAGGATTCGGCACCCTGCAAGGTGGGGAGAATCTCGTTTTCGATATTTTCAACAGCGTGCAGCACGCCCTTGCCGTTGTAGCGCTTGGGGTCTTTGTCACGCAGTTCCACTGCCTCATGCGCGCCTGTGGACGCACCGGACGGAACGGCTGCCCGGCCTTTTGCGCCAGAAGCCAGCTCTACATCCACTTCAACCGTTGGGTTGCCGCGGCTGTCGAGGATTTCGCGCGCGATGATATCGACAATGGCACTCATACTTTTTTCATTCCCGTTTCTGGCGCCGGCTATGCGTCCGGCAGCGGTGTCTTGTTCTTGTTTTCGAGCGTAACGAAACATGGAAGCCAATGTTCCGTGTGGTTGCTAGTGGCAGCCTCTTGGGCTTTTCTGTCAACCAATCTATTGCAGGAAACCGTGCAAAGGAGGCACGCCGAACGCTCATGAAAAGACTTCCATTTGTAGCCGTGGTGCTGACAATGGCCGGATTACTGCCCTTTTTGTTCGGCGCATGCTGTATCGTGTTCTTCTCTTCGGGTGTGCCCGTTCCCAATCTGCTTATGGCGTTTGTGTTTTATGGTGCAGTGACCCTCAGCTTCTGGGGGGCGGTGCAATGGGGCCTGGCGCTGGACCCTTCGCCCTCCATTATTACGGCTGGCGCAGACCGTATGGATGTTTTTCGGCTGCTTCTGGGCGTGGTGCCTGCCTTGGCGGGCTGGCTGGCGGCCTATCTGGCTTTTGCATGGCAGCCTGTTGCTGGCGTGGCGGCTTTGGCTTTGGCTGTGCCCATTCTGGCTTTGGTTGAGCGCGAAGGCTGGCGGCGCGGCGCGTTGCCCAGCGGCTATATGGGGCTGCGCTGGATTGCCACGGCGGTGATGGAATGTTGTCTGGTGGTGGTGCTGCTGGCGCGTGCTTTCTGACGGGCTGGTGACCGGACAAGGGGTGGCCGAGGCTGCTGCGTGCGTTATAACATATCTCCAGAATTCGAGACGCTCGGCAGCATACACAGGATCGGGTGGCAGGAGGCCAACACATCATGACCCATACTCCCCGCATATTGGTAAAAGGGGCTGGTGTTGCAGGCATGACGGCCGCAGTTACGCTGGCGGAGCGTGGCGGCGTGGTCACGCTTTATGAACCCGGCGGTCGTGTGGGGGCTGGCGCATCATGGATGGCTGGGGGAATGCTTGCCCCGTGGTGTGAAGCGGAATCCGCTCCACCAGAAGTGACCGCACAATCCGTAGATTCGGTTGACTGGTGGGAAGCGCACGTGCCCAATGTGGTGCGGGCAGGCAGCCTTGTTCTGGCTCCGCCGCGTGACAGTGGGGAAATTGCCCGCTTTGGCCGTCGCACCACGCATTTCGAGACTGTGGACAGTGCGGAAATTGCCCGGTTGGAGCCTGATCTGGCTGGCCGTTTTCATAAAGGTCTGTTCTTTGCAGATGAAGGCCATGTCGACCCGCGTAAGGCGCTGGTTGCCTTGCTGGCCCGCTTGGAAAGTCTGGGGGGCAAAGCTGTCTTTTCAGCCGCAGATGTGCCCGATGACGCTGCATTTGACTGGATTGTTGACTGTACGGGCCTGAATGTGCGGCAGGAATTGCCTACTCTGCGTGGGGTGCGTGGGGAAATGCTGCTGCTCCGTTGCCCGGATGTTGTGCTGCATCGCCCCGTGCGGATGCTGCATCCGCGTATTCCCATTTATATTGTGCCGCGTGCGGACCATGTGTTCATGGTCGGGGCCACCATGATTGAAAGCGAAAACGCAGGCGGCATGACTGTGCGCTCCATGACGGAACTGTTGAATGCGGCATGGGTGCTGCACCCCGGCTTTGCGGAAGCGGAAATTCTGGAGATGGGGACCGGCTTGCGCCCGTCCTACCCGGACAACATGCCCCGTGTGGTGCGGGAAGGGAACCATGTGTTTGTGAACGGTATGTACCGTCACGGCTTCCTCCTTTCCCCGGCGCGCGCGCGGGAAGCTGCAGACATGATTTTTGGTAATTCCGTGGGAAATGCTGGGTAATTAGGGCCGTTTCACAAGCGGAGAGGTAAGGCTGCGAGGGCCAAGTGGCTCTGAGAGAATTGACCGCACTATCCCTCCGGAAAAAACGGAGCAGAAAAGCTCGCGCTTTCCCTGGGCAGGGTGATGCAGAGAGTTTTTTGACAGCCTTGAAGAGGTTGCGTGATCGGGATGCTGTGCTTACGTGCCGAAGAGAAACAAGGGAGAACGCCCGCATGAAGATCGTGGTCAATGATGAAGTTCATGAAGTATCCGCCACCACCTTGGCGGCGCTGATTGATGAACTCGGCTACGGTGGCGCCCGCATTGCCACGGCAATGAATGGTAGCTTTGTGCCCGTGCCGCTACGCGATAAAACTGCGCTGAATGATGGTGCGCAGGTGGAAATTGTTGCCCCGATGCAGGGAGGCTGACGTATGACAGCACGCTTTTATGGGGTTGAACTTTCCTCTCCCCTTATGTTGGGAACGGCGCAGTATCCGTCCCCTGATATTTTGCGGGATGCGGTTCAGGCTGCCCAACCGGGAGTGGTGACGGTTTCCCTGCGGCGCGAATCTGCAGGTGAGCGGGCCGGGCAGGCATTCTGGTCCCTTATTCGTGAATTGGGTGTGCCGGTGCTGCCGAATACGGCTGGCTGCCATACGGTCAAGGAAGCCGTGACAACAGCCCACATGGCGCGTGAGGTCTTCGGTACCGAGTGGGTTAAGCTGGAAGTGATCGGTGAGCTTGATACGCTTCAGCCTGACGTCTTCGGATTGGTGGAAGCCGCCCGTATTCTCAGTGAAGACGGATTCAAGGTT
>VNJO01007972.1:63566-74855 GCA_008042535.1 Drosophila tani
TCAAGGTTTTTCCCTACACCACGGAAGATCTGGTGGTGGCTGAGCGGCTGCTTGCGGCGGGGTGTGACGTGCTGATGCCTTGGGGGGCGCCTATTGGCTCCGGCAAAGGGCTTAACAATATTTTCGGGCTGCGGGCCCTGCGTGCGCATTTTCCAGATGTGCCGCTGGTGGTGGATGCAGGGATCGGTGTGCCATCACATGCGGCGCAGGCCCTTGAACTGGGCTATGATGCCGTGCTGATAAACACCGCCGTTGCCAAGGCGGGTGATCCTGCCGTGATGGCGCGGGCGTTCCGGCTGGCTGTAGAAGCTGGCGTGCTGGCACGCGTGGCTGACCCTATGGAAGAGCGCGATATGGCTGTTCCCTCCACCCCTGTTGCAGGAAAGGCCATGCTGGCATGAGTGCACTCCCTCAGAAAATTTATCCGGTTGTCGATACAGCAGAATGGGTCAACAGGCTCGGTGGGGCTGGCGCACGCTTTATCCAGTTGAGAATAAAAGATTATTCGCCGGAGAAATTGGTGGCTGAAATTCGTCGGGCTCACACTTACGCCAAGCAACATGGCGTGTGTCTGGTGCTGAACGATTACTGGCAGATCGCGCTGGATGAAGGCATTGATTACCTGCATCTGGGGCAGGAAGATCTGGATACGGCAGATCTGGCCGCAATCCGGAAGGCTGGTGTCCGGCTGGGTATCAGCACGCATTGCCATGAAGAGCTGGACAGGGCGTTGGCCTGCGCACCGGATTATGTTGCCCTTGGCCCCATCTGGCCCACGCGCCTGAAAAAGATGGCCTTTGGCCCGCAGGGTGTGGAAAAGCTGACAGAATGGAAAAAGCTGATCGGTGATCTGCCTCTGGTGGCGATCGGCGGCATCACGTTTGAGCGGCTACGGGCCTGTCTGGACGCCGGTGCGGATAGCGTGGCCGCAGTCTCTGACTTTACGCTGCATGCTGATCCGGAAGGGCAGGTGAAGCGCTGGCTGGCAGAAGCGGACGCCGAGACACGCGCTGCCGTCTGAGGCACGTCTTGTAAAGCGTCGTCACAAAGAGATCATCTGAAACCGCCCCTGAAATGCTGTTGAAAAAACTTTGATGGCAGGGTGGCGCTCGTCCGTTCTTAAAATGTGGGCGTTTCACTTCTCCAAAATTTCGAGCCAGCCCGCTCTCCTGCCGTCTTCTCAAATGGCGACTGGACGGAGGGCTGGGTAGGAATGTGTTCGCGTGGGCGCTCCGGCTTTTGTGGTGAAGCTGGCGCAGGCGCATCCTTCTGCTTCCGTGAAAAGGCAGCGCACCGTCAAACTCCGCAACGACACATCTAGCCGCCAGCAAAGATACGGGCAGCATCGGTCTTGTTGAACAGAGCCAGCAGCACCTGCGCTGCTGGGGGCAATGGCGCATTCTGGTCTGGGGCCGTATCGGGCAGGATCTGTTCGGCTTCCTCGTGCGCGGCATCCAGCAGCATATCCACGAGGATCTCCGAGGCCATACGATAATCCGGAAGGCCGGACTGCCTGCGGCCCGTTACGTCTCCGCCGCCACGAAGGCGGAAATCCTCATCGGCAATTAGAAAGCCATCTTCGGTTTCACGCAGGCAGGTGAGGCGGCGGCGGGCTGTGAGGCCCAGCCCGTCATCATGCAGCATGAGGCAGAACGAGTCCTTCGCGCCTCGCCCTACGCGGCCGCGTAGCTGGTGCAACTGCGCAAGGCCGAAGCGTTCTGCATGTTCAATCACCATGATGGTGGCGGTTGGCACATCCACCCCCACTTCAATCACCGTGGTTGCCACCAACATGCGGGTTTTGCCTTGCGCAAAGGATTGAAGCGCTTCTTCCCGCACTGTGGCGTCCTGCCGCCCATGGGCCAGTCCGGCTATGGGGCCGAATCGTTCTGTCAGGTCTGCATGGCGGGCTTCTGCTGCTGCAATGTCCAGTGCTTCGCTTTCAGACACCAGAGGGCAGACCCAGAAGATCTGCGCGCCTTTGGCAAGGGCACGGTCAAGGCCGGCAAGCACGTCGTCCATTGTGCCAATGCTGTGCAGGGATGTGCGCACCGGTTTGCGGCCTGCTGGTTTGCCTTCCAGTTTGCTGATCTGCATGTCACCAAAGCGGGTAAGCAAAAGGGTACGTGGGATCGGTGTGGCGGTCATGACCAGCATGTCCGCGTTATGGCCTTTTTCAACCAGCGCCAGACGTTGCTCCACCCCAAAACGGTGCTGCTCATCAATTACGGCAAGGCCGAGGTCTGCAAACTGCACGGTTTCCTGAACCAGTGCGTGTGTTCCCACCACCAGAGGAGCAGAGCCATCCGCAATGGCCTGAAGCACCTGCTTGCGGGCTTTTCCCTTTACGGAGCTGGAGAGATAGACCACCGGCACGGGGGAGAGGCGTTCAAATGTCAGGGCGTGCTGGCGGGCCAGAATTTCCGTAGGGGCCATGATGGCCGCCTGTGCGCCAGCTTCCGTTGCCCGTAGCATGGCCAGCAGGGCCACCAACGTCTTCCCCGCGCCAACATCGCCCTGCAACAGGCGGCTCATCCGGTAAGGGGCCGCCATGTCGGCTTCAATTTCATACAGGGCTTTTTTCTGGCCGGGCGTGGGCGTATGGCCAAACGTGGCAAGTGCCTGTTGTTGCAGGTGGCCATCCCCGCTCAATGAACGGCCGGGCCGACTGCGGGAGGCACGTTGGGCAATGCGGGTGGCAAGTTGATCTGCCAGCAGTTCGTCACAGGCCAGACGTGCCTGGGCTCGGGTTTGTTCGCTCCGCCATTCCTCGCCTGCTTCGCTGCCGGGAATACGGTCAGGAAACTGCATCCAGGTCAGGGCGGTGACAAAATCAGGCCAGCGTCTGCGCTTGAGAATGGAAGGCGCGTGCCATTCAGGCAGGGTGGCAGGCAGGCGCTCCAGTGCGGCGGTCATGGCCTGCCTTACCTGCCCGGTGAACAGTCCGGCGGTAAGGGGCCAGACCGGGTCGAGACGTGGAATGCGGTCTGCCGAGCGGGCGGGGAGCAGATAGTCCGGGCTGGTCATGGTCAGCCTGTCATGAAATCGCTCGACCTTGCCTGAGGCCACAATAGATTCGCCAACCACGACCTGCTTGGCCTGCCACGGGGAGAAAAAAGCCAGTTCGAGGCGCCCGGTCGAATCTTCAATGGTGACACGCCACGGCTGGCGCGTGCGGGGGGCAGGGGCCCGGATATCCAGAACCGTGCCTGTGACCGTCGCAATGCTGTCAGGGCTGAGTTGCGCAAGCGGCGGGCGGACGCGGCGGTCTGTTACACTTTCCGGCAGGCAGAACAGCAGGTCCAGCACGCGGGAGCCGCCCGCTATGCGGCTGAGCAGCTTTGCACGCGCGGCGCTGACGCCGGGCAGGCTGTCAAGCGGGGCCAGCACCGCGGAAAGGGGTGAAAGATCCGTCTGCTCCGTAACCGGAGAGGATGTGATGGAAAAGGGACTGGACACCGAAGATGCATAAGCCTCTGTTTGGCGGCTGACAGACAGGAATGCCAAGGCTATAGGACAGTAACGCCATGCAAGACAATTTTAGTAGTGCCCCCGCTTCCGCCGTATCCGAGGATGATCCGCTTGCGGCCCGCCGCCGCAGGCTGGTGTTCCGCGCCAATCATCGTGGTACATTTGAGACCGATATTCTGATCGGCGGGTTTGTGGAGGCCAACGTGGCGACCATGAGCGAGGCTGATCTGGCGGATATGGAAGCCATCATGCAGATGCCGGACCCGGAACTGACAGACTGGCTGTTTGGCCGCCTGCCATTGCCCGAGGAAAAAGCCACCCCCATGTTACGCCGGATGGTGGAAGCCAGCCGCGCCAAAGGAGCCGGGAAGACGGAATGACGGCAGAAGCGAGTGTCGAGGACCGCATAGCCTCCATATGGGGTGTTGCGGAGGGGTATGATGCCTTCCTGCTGGCGCGCAGAGCGCGTGAGCATAAGGGACCGGTGCTGCATATTGCCCGGGATGATGCCTCTACCGCACGGTTGGCAGATTTGCTGGCCTATATGGGGGCTGATGTTGAGACACTTCGCTTTCC
This sequence comes from Drosophila tani, assembly GCA_008042535.1. Classification (NCBI taxonomy): domain Eukaryota; kingdom Metazoa; phylum Arthropoda; class Insecta; order Diptera; family Drosophilidae; genus Drosophila; species Drosophila tani. The sequence continues at coordinate 67,614 of VNJO01007972.1, forward strand.
CGCCTGGGATTGCCTGCCATATGATCGGGTTTCTCCCAACCCGACCATTGTGGCCGAACGTGTGGCGACACTCACCCGACTTCTGGAGCCAGCCAATGGCAAGCCGCGCCTGATTCTGACAACGGTGGCGGCGGTTGTGCAGCGTGTGGCCCCCCGCAGCACGTTTAAAGGCCAGTCCCTGATCATTCGGCAGGGAGAAAGCCTTGATCAGGAATTTCTGATCGAACTTCTGGTGGCCAATGGCTACACCCGTACAGATACGGTGATGGAAGCCGGTGAATTTGCCAGCCGTGGGGGGATTTTTGATCTTTATCCCGCTGGGGCAGCAGAACCTGTGCGGCTGGATCTGTTTGGTGATGAAGTTGAAAATATCCGGGCCTTTGATCCGGGTAGCCAGCGGTCTACATCGCGCCTGCAGGAACTGACCCTGCGGCCCGTTTCCGAGTTTTCGCTTGATCCAGAAAGTATCTCCCGTTTCCGCACGGGCTGGCGGGACGTGTTTGGGCCTGCCGCCGCAGCGGACCCGCTTTATGAACATGTGAGCGACGGCCGCCGGTATCCGGGGCTGGAACACTGGTTGCCGCTTTTTCATACCGAGATGGAAACGGTATTTGACTATCTGCCCGGCGTGTCGGTCTCGCTCGATTATCAGGCGGAAGAGGTGCTCAAAACCCGGCTGGAAATGATTGACGACCACTATCAGGCGCGTCGTCAGCCGCCGCGGGAGGGAGAAACGCCATATCGGGCTCTGCCGCCGCATCTTCTGTATCTGGATTCCAAAGGATGGAATGCCATCCTCAGCCGTCTGCCGGTTGTGGCGTTTAGCCCCTATGCCAAGCCCGATGGGGCCCGCGGTATGGATGTGGGCGGACGCCCCGGCAAGATGTTCGCCAAGATCGTGCCCAATGCCGAGCGTGAAAAGGTTTTCACCCTGCTGGGCGAGCAGGTGCGGGATTGGGGGCAGGTCAATCGCCGCGCGTATGTGACGGCGTGGAGCAAGGGCTCACGCGAGCGCATTGGCACCCTGCTGCGCGAACACGGGGTAGTGACCCAGAGCTATGAGAACTGGGAGCAGGCGAAAAAGGCCAAGCCCGGTTCTGTTGGCTTGCTGACGCTGGGTCTGGAACGCGGCTTTGTTGCGGAGGACATGGCGTTTGTTTCTGAGCAGGATCTGCTTGGGGAGCGTATTGGCCGCCCACCACGCCGCCGCCGCCGTGCCGATGAACTGATTGCCGAGGCCGGAGAAATTACGGCAGGTGATCTGGTGGTGCATCAGGATTACGGCATTGGCCGGTATGATGGGCTGGAAACCGTCAGTGTTGGCGTGGCGCCGCATGACTGCCTTCGCCTGTTGTATGACGGGAATGAAAAGCTTTACCTGCCGGTTGAAAATATTGAATTGCTGAGCCGCTTTGGCTCGGATCAGGCCGGTGTGCCGCTGGATAAGCTGGGCGGTGTTGCGTGGCAGGGCCGTAAGGCCCGGATGAAGCAGCGCATCCGCGATATGGCGTCCGACCTGATCAAGACGGCTGCGGCCCGTGCGCTGAAGGAAGCGCCAGTGCTGGCCCCGGCGGAGGGTCTGTGGGATGAATTCTGTGCCCGCTTCCCGTTTGTGGAAACGGATGATCAGGCCCGCGCCATTGCTGATGTGCTTGAGGATATGGGTTCAGGCCGCCCGATGGATCGGCTTGTGTGCGGGGATGTAGGCTTCGGCAAGACGGAAGTTGCGCTGCGGGCTGCGTTTGTTGCCGCCATGTCTGGCGGGCAGGTGGCCGTGGTGGTGCCGACCACTTTGCTGGCGCGCCAGCACTACCGCACTTTTGCTGCCCGGTTTGAGGGCTTCCCCATCAAGGTAGCCCAGCTTTCCCGCATGGTAACGGGCAAGGATGCCACAGCCGTGCGCAAAGGGCTGGCTGATGGGTCCATTAATGTGGTGATCGGCACGCACGCGTTGCTGGCCAAGACGGTCCAGTTCGCGGCCCTTGAACTGCTGATTATTGATGAAGAGCAGCATTTTGGTGTGGCGCATAAGGAAAAACTGAAAGCGCTGCGCGATGATGTGCACGTACTCACGCTTTCTGCAACGCCGTTGCCCAGAACGTTGCAGCTATCTCTCTCCGGTGTGCGGGAGATGAGCCTGATTGCCACGCCGCCTACGGACCGGCTGGCAGTACGGACATTCATCATGCCGTTTGACAGCGTGGTGATTCGGGAGGCCATTCAGCGTGAACGCTTCCGGGGGGGGCAGATTTTCTGTGTGGCCCCGCGTATTGAAGATCTGGACCGGCTGGCGGAACGGCTGACAGCCATTGTGCCGGACGCCAAGCTGATTCAGGCGCACGGCAGGCTTACTCCCACAGAACTTGAACGGGTTATGACCGAGTTTTCTGACGGGAAATATGACATCCTGCTCTCCACCAACATTGTGGAAAGCGGGCTGGATATGCCTGCGGTGAACACGCTGATCATCCATCGGGCTGACATGTTCGGGCTGGGGCAGTTGTATCAGCTACGCGGGCGCGTTGGCCGTGGAAAGCAACGCGGTTACGCCTACCTGACATGGCCGCAAACCCATGTTCTCTCGGCCTCAGCCGAAAAGCGGCTGGAAGTCATGCAGACTCTGGATACGCTGGGCGCTGGCTTTACGCTGGCGTCTCACGATCTTGATCTGCGCGGGGCGGGTAACCTGCTGGGAGATCAGCAGTCTGGCCATGTGCGCGAAGTTGGCATTGAGCTGTATCAGCAGATGCTGGAAGACGCCGTGGCTGATCTGCGTGCGGACGCCAGCCGTCGACGTGCCGAGGACCGAGACTGGACCCCCAACATCATTGTCGGTTTGCCTGTACTTATTCCCGTTGATTATGTGCCGGACCTGCCGGTGCGGCTGGGACTGTATCGGCGTATCAGCGGGCTTGCTTCCGATGCGGAACTGGAAGCCATGGAAGCCGAACTGGTGGACCGCTTTGGCGCAGTGCCGCCAGAGGTAAAAAACCTTCTGGATATTGTTGATCTTAAAAGATTGTGTCGGGCTGCGGGCATTGAGCGTCTGGAAGCTGGGCCAAAAGGAATGGTGCTTCAGTTCCGTCAGAATAGCTTCAAGAACCCCGCTGGGCTGGTGCAATGGATGGGGCGCTGGAAAGATGGTGCCGTCAGATTACGGCCTGACCACAAACTGGCGGTGGTGCGCGAATTGACGAATGTGCAGCGTATTGATCTGGCCCGCCGGGTATTGCGTGATCTGGTCAAGCTGGTGGAGAGAGCACCTGTGGCAGAGAGGGCTTGAGTCCTCTCTGCTCCGGCAAGGTTTTGGCGGGAAAACAGGAGAAGCTGCTGGATGGCTTGATGGGGCTGACGTGTTGATTGCTTCAAACCATCTTTAAAAAAGAGTTTTCTGGCACAAAAGTAGGGGGCTGTTAGGCATAAAGCGGCCGCCAGACGACCATGCTGCCTTCCAGCCTGCATCACAGGGGCTCATTTCCGTCTTTAGATGTGGGGCAAGGGGCGGCCCTGTCAGATCCTTTCTGGTCTGTCAAAGGAAAAGGAAACAGGATGATGCATCGCCCGCCTATCGGATTTCTGGCTGTTCTGTCTTTTGGGCTCCTGATGATGCTTCCATCTTGTGAGACGGCGTCCCAACAGATTGAAGGGAAGGAAGACCATCTGGCCGCGGCGGGTTTCTTTCAGAAACCGGCAGATACGCCCGAACGGCAGGCCATGCTGAACCGTTTGCCCGCGCATCATTTTGTAAGGCGCGTGAAGAATGATCACGTGTTCTACGTGTATTCAGACCCGCTGGTGTGTGATTGCCTGTATGTGGGGGATGAGGCGGCCTATAGCCGTTACCAGCAATATGTGCAGGCACAGGCGTTAGCAGATGAGCAGGAAATGACGGCTCAGATGTATGATGATGCCCAATGGAACTGGGGCGCATGGGGAGCCTGGAACCCGGCATGGGGGAACTGGGACCCAGGCATGGGGCCGATTGGGTGGTAGTGGTGCATAAGGTGGCTGCCACCGTATTCTTGTAAAAGCAGCTTAAGACGCTGTTTTGAAAAAGAATGGTACGCTGGTCTTGCTGTGGGCAACGACGATTGCGGTTGAACGCCGTCGTGAAGGCCCATCATGGGGCCGCCACAGTTGCCTGTTTGGCCCCACAAATCCCTCGCCAGCCAACATCTGCTGATTTTTTACCCAGCTTCTTCGATACGCTCTCGCTTCAGACGATGGTGGAGCGTGCTCAGGAGAGTGCGACGCTTCTCGTTATTTTAATGGAAGAGGGAAGCCGTTCACAGTCAGAATGCCGCCTTCCCAACTGGTATTCCAGACATTCGCGCCGTTTTGCGTATGGCTGACCAGACGGGCCAGAACGAGACCGGCTGCGAGTTTCATCTGCTGGGCTGCACGCGCCTTTTCGATCAGGGATTCCAGCTCCGTTATTTANTTCCGTTATTTCCAGATGGCCGGATGCGGAGGTGGCGTTGACGTTACCGGTAAGGGTTGCCGTGCCATTTCCCTTCAACTGCACGGTGTCGCGTTGCGCGTCAAAACTGGAGATGGTGACATGCACCGCCGGGGCTTGCTCTGCCTTGCCGCCGATAGCCGCCATAAGCGCGGGAAGCTCCGATGCTGGAAGAGAGAACGCAGCATGGGCGGTGGTGGGGAGAAGGTCCTGATTAGCGACATTCCGGAAGGACAGTCCGGTTAGGCCCAGGGTGGCCGCACTTGTATGGGCTGTGGTGCTGCCTTCCAGTTTAAGGTGAGCCGCCCCGATACCGACATGCGCGGAGCCGCGGCTGATTGCAGCACTACTCCATGCCAGATCATAGGTGCCTCCAGCTTTCAGGCCTTTGGCCACGCTCTGGCCCTGCTGTTGCAGCCAGTCAGAACAGGCAGCGTTGTGGTGGCCCGTCATGGCGGAAACCAGCAGGAGCGATGCCGCATCTGCCTGATTTTGTATGGAATCGTCATCCCCCTCCGGGGCGGTGTAATGCATCTGCTTGACGGTAAGCGTGGTGCTGCCATCTGGCGTGCGTACGGTGGTGTTTTGATACGTCACGCCGTGGGCGGACGTCTGAACCGCACCGTGGTTTATAACAGCGCAGCTTCCGGGTGGTGCCGCCAGCGCCCGCACGGGTGAGGTTGCAAGGTAGGCCAGACCCGCACTCACGAGCATGAGAGAGGCCAGAGGGGGAATGGTGTGTGCTTTCATTTGTGCGTAAAGGTGGCGTAAGCAGACGGCAGACGCAATCTTGATGTGAAAAAATAGTGCGGGTTGGCTGTGCCTTGGGTTACGGACTATACGCCCCGGAAAAAACAGGAAAGACGGTACGCGGCATGTTTGGATTAGATCCGTTTCTTCTCAGCCTGATCGGCACTGTGCTGCTGGCCACGTTTGTTCCCTGCCATGGTGCAGCCGTGCCGGTTTTTCGGTGGCTGGCCATTATTGTCATTGCCATGATGTTTTTCCTGCAAGGCGCGCGCCTCTCTCGTAAGGCCGTGGTGGAAGGGCTGACCGCGTGGCGCCTGCATCTGATGATCCTGTGCTGCACGTTTGTGCTGTTTCCGCTGCTGGGTTTGGCGTTGCATGCCGCTTTTCCCGGCCTGTTGCAGAACGAGGTATGGCTGGGCGTTCTGTTCCTGTGCTGTCTGCCGTCCACCGTTCAATCTTCCATCGCGTTTACATCCATCGGCGGGGGGAACGTGCCCGCCGCTGTGTGTGCGGCGACGGCATCCAATGTTTTTGGCATTTTCATTACGCCGTTTCTGGTCGGGTTGGTGCTGGCGCGCCATGGTGGGCAGTCTGGTGGCGTGATGGATATTGTCTTCCAGCTTCTGCTTCCGTTTGTGCTGGGGCAGATTCTTCAGCCGTGGATTGGCGCATGGGCGCACCGCAACAAGAAGTTGCTATCCATGACGGATCGCGGGTCTATCCTGATTGTGGTTTACACAGCGTTCAGTGATGCCGTGATTCAGGGGCTGTGGCACCGTCTGCCGCTGAGCGAACTCGGCCTGATTGCCGTGGTGGACTTTCTGTTGCTGGTGTGTGTGCTGGTCATCACGGCTTTTGGCAGCCGGATGGTGGGCATGCCTTTGCGGGACGAGATCGCCGTGGTGTTCTGCGGGTCCAAGAAAACGTTGGCCTCAGGGGTGCCCATGGCCAACGTGCTCTTTCCGCCAGCTTCGGTCGGGCTCGTTGTGTTGCCGCTCATGATCTATCATCAGATCCAGTTGTTTGTCTGTGCTGTGCTGGCACGTAAATTTGCGGTCATGATGAAGAAGCACGAGGCAGAAAAAGCGCTCCTGACACCAGCCGAAGTAGGAGAGTGAACCATGGCTGGGCTTGATCCGGAAAACTGGGAAGACCTGCGTGCCCTGGGCCACCGCATGCTGGATGACATGCTGGATAATGTGAAGACCGTGGCTGCGGGGCCAGTGTGGCAACCTATGCCTGAAAGTGTCAGGCAGGGATTTCATGATGTGCCTTTGCCGCAGTCAGGCGCTCCTGTTGAGCAGCTTTACCATCAGTTTACCCAGCAGGTTTTGCCCTATGCAGTTGGTAACAGGCATCCACGTTTTATGGGGTGGGTGCACGGTGGTGGCACCCCTCAGGGCATGTTGGCGGAGATGCTGGCCGCTGGGCTTAACGCCAATCTAGGCGGACGAGACCATGCTCCGGTTGAAGTGGAACGGATGGTCATTCGCTGGACAGCCAGCATGCTTGGTTTTCCAGAAACAGCGACCGGCGTGTTGGTTACCGGATCTTCAATGGCGAATTTCATTGGTGTGATTACGGCCAGCCGCGCGGTGCCCGCGGGTGTGAAAATGCGGGCTGAGGGGATACAAAGCCGCAGGCTGGTGGGATATGCCGGGCAAACGGCCCACGGATGCATTGCCCGCGCCTTTGATCTGGCAGGGCTGGGAACCGATGCATTGCGGCGTGTGCCGATGGATGCGGCATTTCGTATGGATATGGACGCATTGCGCTCCATGATCGCGGAGGACAGGGCCGCCGGGTTTGAACCCTTTCTGGTGGTGGGTACTGCGGGAACAGTCGATACGGGTTCCATTGATCCATTGGCTGATCTGGCGGCTTTTGCGCGGGATGAGGGGCTCTGGTTCCACGTGGATGGCGCTTTTGGCGCTTTAGCGCGGCTTTCGGCTGAATATGCTCCAGCACTTGCCGGAATGGAGCAGGCCAACAGCATAGCGCTGGATTTCCATAAATGGGCGCAGACACCGTAC
>VNJO01007974.1:0-52265 GCA_008042535.1 Drosophila tani
TTCTACGCGAACTAGTCTCTCAGTTTTTGAGCTATCGAGCTGAAATTTTCAGCATAGTCTTATTTCTTTAGCACGCAGTATATATGTCGGAACGACCGAAATCGGACTACTATATCCTATAGCTGCCATAGGAATGATGGCGAAATTAATGTAAAAAAAAAATTTACTTCTCTGTTTTTCAACGAATTTCTATAAATTTTAAGACATAGCAGTTTTTTAAGGTTCTAGAATTACGGTTTTAATTTCATTAAGATCGGTCCACTATATCATATAGCTGCCATAGAATCGATCGGTCCATTTATATGAAAATGTAAAATTCTACATGTAAAATGTAAAATTTACAAAATTCGATGTTTTTTCAACATTACTAAAATGGTTCGATTTTCAATGATCCAATTACAGACTGCAAGGGTATACCAACTTCGGTTTACCGAAGTTAGCTTTCTTTCTCGTTTATATTACATTTTATACATTTTTATTCACAATTTCTTTATTATATTACTCATGCATAATATTTTTAATTTCTTATTACATATAATATAATTATTTACATACATTAAATATCTTGTTTTCCCTTATAAACTTTACACTTTTTTCGCTATTCAAACCTGGGCGTATTTCGTGGTGTTAAGTTTTTTAGCTTTTAAATATTTAATTATAGTTTAAGCAACGGTTGACCATCTGGAACTACTTTAACTCCTTATTTTATCATCTCAATAATGTATTCCATTTGTAAACACTTTAAATTGTTGTATGCGGTCCAATGTTTATTGTTTATTTAAATATAATGCCAGCGTTTGACACAACTGAATAAGTACTGACGCTTTAAACTTGTTTTATCTATATTCCACCGCTTCAATTGGCATTTGATGATATCACAAACACCATAAATCTGGCCTAAAACAACTTATAATGGCTCTGTGCCCGAAGAGAACTGAGAGCTAATTAAATTCCGAACTAAGTTCGCACTACTCTCTCTATATATCTCTTCTAGCTCATTCACAGCTGACTGAAGCTTTTGCCCGAAGCTTTGGGGCAAGCAGAGCCGAAGCTCTGCTCTCGTTGGAAGGGCGGAGCACTCTCCACATTCCCATCCGACCATCCAGTGCGTATGGCGGAATCCCAGAGTGTTTAATCAATACCGCCAGGCGTCGGTATGAGATGATATGATGTTGGGGAAGCGGAAACCAAGGCTAAAGATGCACTGCTCCTGGGTAAAGGCTCTCCTTGGCTGTATATCCAACTGAATCCAGTTAGGCATCCCCACCGAGTGTCTGTTTACCTTTTGGCTTCCAGGCCGCGAGTGCTTCAGCAACAGACTGAACCCGAATCCGAACCGAAACGCACGATTTCCGACGACCGACAATGCGAGTGTGAATGCGAACGGAACGATTTTTTTAGCGGGCGTAACAGCATGTGAAAATGATTACATCAGAGTTTGAGTCACTTTTCCGCCGCCGTTCGGGTGTTCCTCGTTCTCTGGGCCTCCACACTCGGCCAGGGCAAAGCGCCTATTGAGCTCACCTACTGCTCTGGATTGCACGCTTTGGGCTGATCCCTTATCCAAATCGCTGCTGCCTGGAACTGAGCACTTAGAGCTGGAAGCGAGAATCCTCCGCTTGCGCCGTCCGTTTGATTCGCCAGTCGCCGTCGCTCTGCGAAAAGTGCACTCTGCTGCAGCTTTTTTGCCGCTCGGCGAAACTTTCGCTGCACTTCGGGTCTCGGCGGAATCAGCTGTTTCCGTAGTGCCACGCCCCCCACCTCAGTGCCCCCACCTCTTGGGGCCCCGGCTAATTAGCCAATTGGCAGCAGACAAGGTATTCGCCAGATTCTCGTGCTGCAGCCATTTCCCATCTGTCAGAGGTGCCAACGGGATTGCTTTCAAGCAATATCTCAAAGGTAGAACAATCCCTTGGTGTTGATTTTGATATATCTTTCGGAAAAGCTAAAGCAGCGGTGCGCACACAGTGTCCCTGAGTGCCCCGAGGTATTCGGCTTTTTGCACGAAGCTGGAGCTTAAGGATTTTCTTTTTAAGAAAGAAAGCTGTCACTGTTGCACTTAAATTTCTTTTAAATAATTTCATATATATTCCTTTTTTGCACATTTTTATCAAAAGATTTAAAAGTAATGTTACTTTTAAGAGGTATTACTTAAGTTTATTTTAGATTGCAGCAATATCCTTTACTTTTTTGGTGGTTTATAATTATTTTTATAACTTTATCCTCAGCTTATAAAAGCTGCACTTACTATTATTATTTTATTATAATAAGTATATGTTTTTATTTTCGAAACGCAGATCACAGAAGTATATCAAACTTGCTCAAAAATTATTTATAAAGTCACTCTGCATTATTTAATTCGGAATACAAATTCCAACTATGCGAAAAGCGATGCCGAAACAAACAGATCTTTAATTATTTCGCGCCACCGCCGATTATATCAAGAAATTCGCAAAAAACAAACCGACAGCAGCATCTATATAAATCTATAGAGATCTGCCGAGATCTCTGAGTTGTTATATATTATATACTCTCTCTCTCTCGATTTTACCTCGGATTTGGCACCTGCGAGATGCGCCCACGTCGTGTCCCGAGCGAATTTATTCTGTAACTGGCGGCGAACGGGCCGCGTATCTGATATTTTTATTATTTCGCGCTCTCCGCACGCCAGATTATTCAATTATGTGGCGCGGCCTGATAAAGCAACAACACACGGCCGGGGAGCAAGGCTGCTCTTCCGTGAATTTCCACCGAAATCGAATCAGGAACGGAACTCTGCGCTGATAAGAGCCATTTCACAAGTGCTTTACGCATTTCAAGATTTCGAGGGACTCGGAACGGCGTCAGGGCAGGTTATGAATGAATCATGGATGCGAAAGTCCAACCGGCAGAGAAACAAATATATATACAGATATCTCTAGAGGCCATTCCCGTGTCCAAAGATCAGCTGGCGGCGAGACAGAGAGCAGACGGAGCAGGAGACTCGAGTGCCGACGGCTACGTCACGGCCCACACGAGATGTAGGCGGGTTAGGTAGGTCAGTTTCACTTGCGCAACTCGAGCAAGAACTTTCCATGGCTATTTATACGCCCAGAGACCCGCCGCTAAGTAGCGGACCTACAAACGACCTTGGCATTCCCAAACCAAAAAAAACACAGCGTCTGGGCTAATTGTGCCGAAAGCGCACTTATCACGCCGCCTGTAACTGATACCAGGTATCCGTATCCAAGAAGTGTCCGCCGGACACGGACACGGAGACTCAGCACGCAACAGCGGCGTGCAGAGCGCTCTCACCGCCCACGCTGGAAAATTGCTTGCACAACTGCCAGCAAGTCGGCGACGGAGACGGAGACACATACCTTTGGGTGTACATATACCCTCCATACATACATATTTTTAAATATTTTTTACACAGAAAAATAAATTGAGTTAAGATCATGTCGTTGTGATAACTTGATCAATTTATTCAATTTTGATATTTAAAATATGTTCTTGAACTTCCATCCAATCAATTTTTAAAATATTTTATTTTGATCTTCAATGATGTAAAATTCCTAGATATATATTATAAAAGATTCAATTAATACTATATTCCTTTTATATTAATTATAGGAGCCTATCATATAGATTTTACTTTAATTTAAAGATCTTATTAACCCCCATTTCAATTAAATTAAATTTTCGTCTCTGCCATCGCCCTAGCTAGTCGAATTTTAATTTAAAATAGTTCATTTGATCTTTAAATGTAAAAATATGAGCATAATTAATGTAGAATTCCTAAATGGATATTATCAAAGATTAAATTAATATTATATTCCATATTTAAACCTATTATATTAAGAATAGGTTGCTTATCATCTAGGTTTTATTTTTAATTAAATGTATTATAACCCCTAGTTTTTCTAGTCGTATTTTAATTTAAAATAGTTAATTTGATCTTAAAAAATAATTATGATCTTTATTAATGTAGATTTCCCAAATTGATATTATAAAAGCTATTATATTACGTAGAGGTTAAACATCTAGGTTTTATTTTTATTTAAATGTATAATAACCCCTATATTTTTCCCTCTCTGCAGCCAGCGTCGTGGCTAGTCGTATTTCTATCTGCCGATGTCGGCGACGACGCGTTGTTTGGCTAGCACGTGAACATTATCAGTGTGGACGCGACAAACGGCGGGGTGACTATTTGACTTTGCCGCGACCAGGGAACAACAAAGCAGCCAGATAGGGTTGGGACAGGCATCTGGTTAACTGCCGGCATGCCCTCCAGTGAAGGTGGCACAGCCTGACCCCCAAAATATCAAGTATAAATATGGCTAGTGTAGACTTTAAGATGCTCTACAGGGCAGTGCTCGAAGTCTCCTATTTTTATTTTGATTTTAAAGCTTCACCATGAGTGCGTATACGTGATATCTTATCGTGCTCACTAGTTCATTGAGCTCATCGATGATTAGTGTTCATTAATTAATGGCTAATCGTGGTAATTGTTTATCTGTAACTATCTGTTTGAAAAAGTGAAGTCGTCACCATTATCATGGGCGTAGCCGGAATCACTAAGTGACACAAACAAGCATTTAGCAGATAAGATTCCCCAAGTTTTAGTCTCTATCGATTAGGTGGGGAAGGTGCGTGTCGAAACTATACGGATGTAAAAACCCCAAGATGAAATTAATAACTAATTTAAGGAATTTAATAAGTAAAAATTGAAATTTATTGTAAAATGAAGCAAATAGTTGCAGCCGAAACATAATACACCAACGGGCATACGTATAATCATCTTTAAACCTAATCAAACTTAAGCTAGCTAATACAAAAGCAGATACAAATGAATTTCCATGCTTGAGCAAGGACCATGGCCGCCTGTGTCATATTCCAACTCTCCCCGCAACTCAGAGGTTCGAGGAGGAGTCTGCCGCGGTCTCGGCCACGTTATCGGGGCTGGCCAGAACGGAGGCGCCCTTGGCCAGGGATGTGGAGCTGCTGTTCCGCTCGCGACGCGTGCGCATCAGGAGATCGATGAGATCGAGCAGCTGGTCGTCGCCGGGGCTGCACTGCAGCAGGAGCTGCTGCACAAAGGTCATCCGCTCGACCTCGGAGCGGGGGCCGCTCTTGAGGATCTCGGGCACCTGGGCCAGCAGGCCGCTGCGGCAGCTGTGGCTGATCTTGGACTTGGCACACACGTAGTCCAGCACCGAGTTGGGGTTGAGGCGGTCGCACACCACCGACGAGAGGTTCTCGCGCACGGCGTGGTCCAGGAAGTCCTTGGAATGGTTCTCCGACAGCGTCTCCAGCACGTTCGTCTTCAGCTTGTCATTGGCCGCCATCTGCGTGGACAGGAACTTGGCCAGGGTGCCGGCGCTCTTCAGTTCGCCCTGGTCGAAGTAGCGCTGCAGCACAGTCTCCAGCGGCAGCTGCTCCACCACCAGATCGAGGGCGGCCTCGGGATCCATGATGGCCAGGTCCTGCTCCGGCTCCGGCTCCATGTGCTTCACCTGCTCCTCTACGGTGTGACTTACGTTATGCGTGGCAGTTGTGTCGTTCCACTTCAGGGTGGTGAAGGCGTCCTCCTCGGGAGCTTCGCCCGAGGACTTGTCCAGAGTCTTGTCCGTCGTCGCCGTCCTGGCCGTCTGCTCGCTGGCAAAGCGCTCGATCTCGATGATGCTGTCCAGGCGGCCCCGCCTCCTCAGCGCCTGGCGCGCCTCACTGGTCTGGGCCACCTTCTCCATCAGCAGGCAGCGCTTGGGCTTCAGGGTGCTGCGCGTCGTCTCCTCCGTGTCCCGCAGGTACTCCTTGGTCACGGACACGGGCGGGTCGTGGAAGCTCACCCGCTTGCGTTTCAGCGCCGGCGAGTCCAGGGTCACGTCGTCGAGGCTCTCGCAGCGCAGCTTGCGTTTCAGGATGCTCACCGAGGGACTGGCCGATGGCGAGGGCAGTCGCTTGGAGAACGTCAGCAGATCCTTGGGCCCTGACGGGGCCTGAATCGGCGTGGAGGCGTAGTCGGTGCCAGTCAGCTCGTTCAGCTCGCTGGTGGGCGTGGACACCTGCTCGGCCCGGTCGAGGGCACGGGCCGGAGTGCCCTGATGCGGGATGTGGCGCGTGGCGCCTGCGTAGGCAGGCGATCCGGCGGCAGTGTCCAGCTTCTTGTTGCGGATCATGTTGATCAGCTGGGCCCCTCGGCCCGTCAGGTGGCCGGTGGGCTTGGGCCGGAGCGTGGGACTGGTGGAGTTGTTCGTCTGCTTGCGATCGGGTGGAGAGTTCTGTGGAAGATTGGAGATTAAGATCTTGAGCTTCCAATCTTCGATGTTTGTACCCACCAAGTTGCACATGCGCGTCGGATTGGTCTTCTTCGGCGATGTCTCTGCGGCAGCCATCGTCATGGCGGCTGGCATGGCCTCGGTGGTGCTCCCAGGCATTTGGGTCGAGGGCACAGCCTCCAGGGGAACCACCTCCGGCGGCGTTAGCTGAATCTCCGGAGCAGGGGCGGGTTTTTGAACCGGAACCGGTTCTGGTTCGGCTTCGGTTTCGACTTCCGGGAAGAGGTCCTCGCTCTGCACATTAATCGCAACAGGGGTGGGTTTGGCGGCCTTTGTCTGCTTGCCGGCAGCTGTGAAGGACACAAGGGCTGGGTGTTAGGATCTCAGGTAGAGCGGCTACCTGCTTGGCTTACCTGCTGCGGATTGAGTGGTCGAGGGCGGGGGCAGCTTCTTCGGCGATCTGGTCTGGCGGTCAGGTGTAGGCTGCTCCGCTTCCTGCTGTTTTCCGCGCTGTCGTGTCTGTCGAACTGGTGCCTCCTCTGCGGGAGCGGGAGTGGCGGTGGAGGCCTCCTTTTGGGCGCGACTCTTGCGGACGGGCTTGTTGCGGATGGGCGTGGAGACAGTAGCTGTCAGAGGTGCTGCTTGATCCTTCTCGGACTCGTCGCTGGGCGTGCCCTCGATCACGACCTCTTCGACCTCGTCCTTGCCGGTCAAGGCCAGCTCGCCCTGTTTGCTCCTGGCGATGACCACCTTCTTGGGCGTCCAGGGCTTGATGGAGGCCGAGTCCTGCGACTGGCTCATGTCGTTGTATAGCGCCGGAATGTCCGACTTCTCGGCGAAGCGCTCCTTCTGCCGATCGGTGAGCTTCTCCGGGTTCAGGCTCCACACCGAGGGGATGATGACGAAGAGATCGTCGCCCTTGAAGATGTCCCTCACCTGGTTGGCCATGCTCTTCATGGGCAGCTTGCGGAACTTCTCCTGGATGGCCCGCTTCCACTCCTCGAGGAAGCTGCCCTCGCACTTCTGCTTGCTCCAGCACTGGATGCCAGCGGATAGGGTGGGCTTCAGGGCGTCGAAGACCACCATCAGCTCGTTCTGGCGCAGCTCCAGCACCAGGTTGCGCAGGGTGTTCAGGCAGGCCTCGAGCATCTGCTGCGAGGACGGGTGCTCGAAGACGGTCTGCAGCAGGCTGAAGACGTCCTTGTACAGCGGGGCGTCCTTGCAGAGGCCCAGCTTGAGTACGGAGGCCACGTAGGCGTCGAAGAGCTCGGCGAAGAGCGGTTCGTCCTTGCTCTTTAGCAGGTCTGCCAGGGTGGTCTTCAGCTCGCCCACGAACCTCCTCCTCTCCGGGGCATTGTGACCCGCATTCAGGAGCTGCTTCCACTGCTCGCAGAAGGAGTTGTCGAAGACGTTGCTGGACCGGCGACCGGCAAAGGCGGCCAACGTCTGGAGCGGCCACAGGAGCCACGTGTCCAGCAGCGATGCATTGTGCGCCACGCGGTACTCGAGCGCGTTGCTGCGCAGGTAGTTGCCCAGGGCCTGCGACACCTGGCGCCACACCTGCAGCTTGAGGGCAAAGCCCTCGAAGTCCTCCTCCTCGTTGGCCTGCATCAGGTGCTCGGCGAAGGAGCCCAGCAGCCGGAACTCGTTCTGGTTGCTCGCCTCAATGCGGTCGGCGGCGAAGATGCAGGCAATGCTCCGCTGCAGGATGGCCGCAGGCACTTCTGTTCTTGACTTTAGGATTAGCTTCAAGAAGGCCTCCAGAACGTCAAGCTGGTCGCTGCCGGGCACACGCTCCATCACCAGGCTCTCACTGGCACTGGCAATGGTGTTGAAGAGGGCGCGCACCACCCGGCCGCCCGAGGCGTCCTCGGACAGGAGTATCTGCTCGATGTCCGCGCAGCAGGCCACGTTGAAGGGTGCCACGGCCAGGCGGAACATGGCCAGGCAGAGATTCCGCACGAGCAGCTGCAGCAGCAGCTGCTCCGCCTCGGTGGCATCGTGCTGGGTAAGAAGCTTCAGGGCAGAGACAGCCGCTTGCAGGAGGGGCCGCCAGTGCTGTTGCAGCGTCTCCGCGCTCATGAGAGCCGACGGCTGGGCGAGCGTCTCCAGGCGCAGCTCCCGCAACAGACGCTGCAAAGGCTCACTCTGCTCCACGCCCCAAAGGGCCACCAGGCAGGGCAGCGCCAGCTCCCGTGCTGTTTGGTAGTTATGGGCCAGACCCGTGGGCAGATTGCGCGGCCCCCCGCCGAACGTAAACATCAGGAAGTGCTCCACGGCACTGTCAAAGGACTTGGGCAGCTCCGTGTCCAGGCACGTGAGCAGGTACCACCAGACGCGCAGCTTGATCCCGCTGACGTGGGACGAGCGAGACTGCGAGGTCCGCAGGGGGATGAGCAGCAGGCGGAGCCTCTTCCCGGAAGCCAGCTCGTCGTAGGCGGCGAAGATCTTGATGA
The DNA here is from genome assembly GCA_008042535.1 of Drosophila tani. Lineage (NCBI taxonomy): Eukaryota > Metazoa > Arthropoda > Insecta > Diptera > Drosophilidae > Drosophila > Drosophila tani. The sequence continues at coordinate 8,714 of VNJO01007974.1, forward strand.
GCACGCGCCAGCAGAGGAAGGCCTCCGAGCGGACGCCATTGTCCGGGTTGCGGAAGCCCAGCTCCACCACGGCCAGGAACTTGTTGATGTACACGCAGCCCCGCAGCAGCTCCTCGTCCATGATCTGGACCAGCAGGGTCCAAATCTTGTGCCAGTTGGAGTTCTTGGCGTCGCGCATCTCGCCGATGAGGTTCGCGTACTTGTCCACGAACTCGTTGCGGATGCTGGGCCAGCACCTGGTCGAGTGGATGGAGGACACGTCGAGGGCCACCAGCGCCTCCGCTAACGCTGCCACCGCGCAGTCCTGTATCTTGCGATCGGCATCGAACATCAGCGGCAGGATGTCGCCCAGCCAGAACTCCACAAGCTCGTCGTCCGAGAATGAGGTGGCTATCAGGCCCGAGCTCTTGCAGCTGCTGGCCAGCAGGTCGATCATCTGCATGGGATCGGAATGGGGGGGATCGGTGCTGGGTGAGGGGGACTGGTGCAACCGGGTGCAAGTGGCCTACTTACGTTGCAATAATGCTGACGGCGGCCAGCGGCGAGCACTTCTTTGGCGGAGAGCTGTACCGTGTGGTAGGAGCGCCCCGCCTCCGCGCCGAAGTCTATGTCCATGCTCAGCGTTGGGATGCTCTGAGTGTGCTTTCTGTAATCTTTTTCTTTCCTCCGTCTGCAACTGCCACAAGTTGTTTTTCGCGCTGTTTGAAGAGTAAGACAGGGAAAAGCGCGCGAAGAGCAGTGGCTAGAGGTGGCATAAGCAATGTTATCGATGCCTCGAAACCGATTGTCCGGCGCCGCTTTACAACACTGAAAAAAGGTTAGCTATGACAGCTAGAAAATAGCTAGACAGATGTGGAGATATTTTTCCGCGAAAAGTATGGCAACACCGCGGCCTTGAGGACTGTGCAGGGTCCTTGAGCTAATTTTCAGGGATTTTTCGGGGTTTTCCCGTGGAAATTATATTTAAAAATATATAATTATAAATAATAAATTAAATAATAAATTAAGTAATAAATTAAAATAATAAAGTTTTCATTTAATTTCTTTCTTTGAATGAATATTACTTCCTGTGAATTTATAATAATATTTTTTTTGGGAATGCCAGTTCTATTTAAATTTTAAATGAAGGAACGAACTTGACTTTCGTTATATGAATCTAGAGATTCTGATCCAAGAACTGATCTTTAGGTCACTATGATTCTCAAAATCGAGGGTTCTACGAATAGCTGGCGGTCCGAAAATCTTGCTGTTTTAATTCCAAAGATAATGGCTGCCGAATTTGTTTTAAAGCCGATCGAATCGCTGCGACAATCACTGACTTGGTGTCTTCTCTCTGGGAATGAAGCTCTTACTACTTTCACTTGCTCTGTTCGAGCTGCTCCTTTGCCACAAGGGATCTGCACAATTTCTGGAAGAGAACTGTGGATATAGCAATTACCATAAATTAATAACACATTATAGCCATCACAATCAGGCCCTAACAGACAGCACTCCCTGGATGGCCGCCGTAACCAATTACGACGGGTTTTTATGCGGCGGCTCGTTGATTACCAAAGGTGAGGAAACACCTATTATACTCATTTAAAAAAAAACATTTTAAATCAACCTTTGCCAATTCCAGACTTTGTGCTGACAGCCGCGCACTGCATAGATGGTCAGAGACACTTGTAAGTACCGCACGAGTGTTGACTTGACAATATTTTGATCGAAGTTTGGTTAAGGTTCGTGCAATTGGGGATCTACGACAGATCCTGCGTTACACGGAGGTGCAGAGGGGTGGAATACTTTAATGTAGCCCGCGCCATAATCCATCCTGGTTACGAATCGAATCATTATACGAATGATATAGCATTGCTTAAACTCCACGCTGAAGTGCAGTACAACCGTAAGCATTTAATCCATATCGAGATTTCACTTAGTCCGAATCAGTATGCATAATTTGTGGAATTTTTCTTTGCCCGTAGACCAAATCCATCCGCTCTGCATCGTCACGGTTGACTGGTTAAATTTGCAGAATAGCGATCATTTCACTGCCTTCGGCTGGAAGCCTGAACACGCTGGCCAGCCCCTGATAGCCACACCGTTGTTCCGGCGCGTCTCGGAGGGGTGCCGGCCTGGTAATATCACGGACAAGCAAATCTGTGCCGGCAGTGCGATGGGCGACACCTGTCACGGTGATTCCGGAGGACCGATGGGCGTCTACTTCCTGAACCTCTACGTCCAGATGGGCGTGGTTGGTTATGGTGCTAGGGCTTGCAATGTTTCTGGGATTTACACGAACGTGGCGAGCTACAAGGACTGGATTGTGACAAACGTACGGAGTGTATACCAGGCAGATACTTCATATCCCGGTATCAGAGAAGAGGAACATCGCTCTGAGGCAGATGACTCCGGCGATGTGCGCCTATTATACGAGGGGTGCGGTGGAGTCGAACCAGCACTTCGGAATCAGTCATGGCAGGTAACTAGTTTAAGTAACACCTTCACTGGCTCGCTGATCACGGACCGTAAGTATTTTGAATTGGCAAATAACAAGAGTAGATAATATTTATATTCCACTTTCACAAGGATTTGTCGTGACAGCTGCCTATGGCTTGATTACATACCAATCCTCAAAAGACAATCCACTGTAAGTAGTTTTGTGCACAGCCAATTCTTTATATTCACATAAGAATTGATTCAGTTTGATGTTTTCCGTGCAGAATATTGAAAACGAGTTGGGACGAAAGGCTTAACGTGGATTCAATTATCGAGCACCCCCAATTCAGAAATGAAATGTGGAGCGCCGGAAACGATATAGCTTTGCTCAGACTTGATCGAAGGGTGCAATTCACAGGTAAGGTATATTAGTTGAGAAAACTCTCTTCAAGTCATAACAACGTTTCTGCCCTCCAGCCATTTTTAAACCGATCTGTGTCGGTCTGAATTTTGATCCTGCGAGGAGTTTTTTCTATCGTAACCAAGAAATTTCCCCGTTAATGTGCGCCAACCGGCTTGAAGGGCCATTGGACCACCGTCAGATCTGTTCCAGGGGTGAAAGATTAATGGCGGGTTCGCCACTTTTTGCAGCGGAAGAAATCAGAGGTATCAACGAAGAATCGTTGATTGGCATTTTCAGCTTTGCGGTACAAAATGTTACCGTCTTCACAAATGTTCAAAGTCATGTTTCATGGATTAAGGAAACAATAAATCACAACCTGAAGTGAATAAAACTTGTTCAATGAAAATGTGCAATAAAAATAAAATATATTATTTCAACTGTTTGTATTTACTTATTTTATTTTTACTTATTTATTTACTCAGTAACAGTATATTCATTTTATATATTTCATATTATTGAATATTTTGTTTCGCAGGCAAGTTCGATTTAAATGACATGAGCAAACTTGGTTTCTGAGAACTATTTGAGCTTATCTGGTTCTAGAATGAATTGAACTTTGGTTCACCTTGATTCGGAGTAACCAGACTAACAGATGCGATCTGGCAATCTAAAGTGAACCATAGAACGGTAATGCTGTCAAATTTATATATAAACACACCGAACGGCTGATTTTACAATCAGTAACTCGATGTCTTCTCTCTGGAAATGAAGATATTTCTGATTTAACTTGCTCTGTTCAGCAGATTTTGATTTTTACGCTGTCGCTTGCAGAAAAGTGGTTTGTTAGGTCTTTGCTTTATTTATTTGATTTTATTTTATTGAATTTGCTCTAAGGCTGAGAAAGTCGGTCCTAAAGCGTAGTTTTAGAGGCCAAAGCTTTGTTTCCTTTCATCTTTCTGCTGGAATTTCTTGCTAGAATTTTGACAGAAACGATAGAGTTCCACACCCCACACAAACTCTCCACCAAATGAGACAAGACACCGGGCTTTATTTTAAACATTTTTGTCATCTTTATTAGGAAATAAATATTACACACAGAAATGAATTTCGTATAATTTCGATTTCACCCCATTGCTAGTCGAAATGCATCGATTTTTGGGGAATTTAGGGCTTAGGGGGTCGTTCTCTTCCTAATTAATTAGCTGAACACAATTTTGCGGCTGCGAACCGTCGAAAGCTTCGTCGATTGAAAGGGCAAAATGAAAAAACTGATAATTAAACTTGGTTTAGCAACAGCTATTACACATAATATGTATATATATATATGTATATTTGTCAATAGGTTACACATATAGTATGCGTGTAATTGGTGCGCATAGTTATATACTTGAATAATTAATAAAAATAATACATACAGTACGAGTACGGGTACGAGTACAAATACACGGTTTAAATATATATAAAAGAGAGAACTAAGGTGACCAAAAGGGGCTATTACACAAGTATCTCGTATATGCATATATAATATATATGGATATAAATAGTGAAAAATAGTCAAAAACATTTTACATATACATCATATAGTAGGGGGTCATACATACATACAGCATACATATAAGTATATATATAGATTAGTATAAATTATTATTATTATGTAGGTTCTTTTCCTTCGTTAAATGCGATTCGATTTCGTTCGAATTTCGTTCCGATTTAGGTCTAACTTAGGTCGGTAATTGTTAATTGTTTAGAGATTTACATGCGACTACCCAGCTTAGATGTTGTTATCCGATTTATGTTAATGTTTATCATTAGGTTTAGGTTTAGGTTTCTTTTGTTCTTCGTTACGTTTAGGTTAATTGTAATATTAGTTACGCTTTCGATTTGCACACATTTATCGTTCTTTTCAATTTAATTCTAGGAAAAACACTTGCAACTATTTGCTGAAAATTCGTTACACGTTTTGGGGGCCTTTGTTTCGTTTCGATTCTTTGTTTCTTGTTTGTGGTTCCTTCCCTTCCTTTTCTTTGAGCGACTTAGCCTAAGAAGGTCTATTATTATTATCCTTTTTACGATTTCCTCGATTTTCTTTGAGACTCCTGCCGCGGCGCGTTTAAAACGTCCGCCGTTTCAGGACTTTTGTAATGCGTGTGTGTGTGCTTTTCGTTTTAAACTTTAACTTTAGTTTAGTTAATTTAGTTATTCGACTCCATCTGGTATCTGGCAACAACAACTGTGTTTCTGTTTCTGTTCTCTGTTTCGTTTTCTATCTACAAAAGGAATCGGTTTGCTACGGCCAATGGGAGGCGAGTTCCTTGACGGGGGCTTCTGGCGGCGGAGGGGAATGTATGTTCGTTCGTTCTGGTGAAAGGGAGGACTCTTTGGGGCAAGGTCAGGACGTGGCACATGCAATGACTTGCTTAAAGCTTGATTACTCCAATGCTGAGGCTGAGGCTGATGCTGATGGTGATTCTGATGATGATGTGCGGGGAAAGGCACGGCGGAACGTGCGAAAGAAGGAGCCGGGCACGAGCTAGGGACTCGGGGGTCTCAGCTAATTTCCAGCGGACTTGGCAGGGGCTACAGTTGCGTCTCAACATACATAGAGATACTAGAATCCAGATCTGGATCGATCGATTATGGTTCTGCTATTATGTACATCGCCTGGGTAGCTTGCACTAGTAAATAGAGATATTATATATGCGAATATATATAGAATACATGGAAGGAAGGATTAGATACATATATATATATATAAAGAGAAGCGGAGAAGGGTCGAAAAAGAGGACAAATCGATGCCGCTGTGTGTCTACAAAGATTACGCGATTAGCTGCTGAATATAGAGATGTATATGTGGTATATGTATATGGCATATGGTTTGAGTACGAGTATATATACGAGATATACGAGTATGTGATAGTAGCGCCAGGAGCTGGCATCCTCCACAAACCGGACAATGAGAAGGCAGGGGCAGGGGTTTGAGGGAATGGAGGATTAGGGACTCGGACCGGGACCTGGGGCATTCGACTCGGCGGTACATCGAACCCCCCGTGTTGTACTACCAGTGCATCATGCGCAGCTGATCGAGGATGCGCTGCTTGAAGAAGGTGCCCAGCATGCCGAAGACCGTCGATACGGCGGCCACGCCCATCATGACCTGCATGATGCAATGGATGCCGGACAGCTCCTCCTCCGTCTGCTGGCGGTGGCGATGGCGCGCCCTATGGTGCCGCCGGCCGCCGTTCTCCTGCAGCCGCTGCAGGCGCTCCAGATCCTCGTCGAACTGCGGCACAATGGCCAGGTTAATGACCTCCGTCTTCGACAGCAGCTGCTCGTTGGCGATCGTGTGCGCCTCGGTGGCCCCCTTGCTGGTGGCCTCGTTGTGCTCCTTCTCCCGCTCGCGCTGCTTCTCCAGCTCGCGCACCCGCGACCGCTCGTCCAGCATCGTGTTGTCGCGACTGAAGTCGAAGTCCCGGCTGGCGGGGATCAGCGGCTGCTGCAGCGTTCGCCCCGAGGTGGGGAACTCGGCCAGGTTCACCTTGGTGAGGAACTGGTGCCCGCCACCCACCGCCGCGCTGCGCGACATGTCCGAGTCCGGCAGGGGCGGCGGCGGCTGCTGCGTGGGCAGCTGGTCGCGCACTCGCGTCTCCTGGAACTGGTTCTTCTTGATGCCCAGCACCTCGGACAGCGGCCGGTTGATCATCGGCAGCAGGGAGTCGGACGTGGGCCGGATGATGAAGGACCCACCAGGCTGGACATTCGCCGGCGGCTCCACAATCTCCGGCTGCAGCGGCTTGGGCGTGCTGGCCGACAGGGAGGGCTTGCCGGCGTCCCCCTCTCCCGCACTATCCTCGGCATCCTCGCTGTCCGTGTACACGGAGTCCTCCGCAGAGGAGGAGTCCTCGGCCTTGGCCTTGGGTGTCTCCTGGGCCGCCTTGCCGGCGGTGAACTTGTGCGTGAGGTTGCGGATGGGCTCGTACTTGGAGCTCTCCGAGTCTCCGCGGTAGAGCAGCGCCACCTTGCCATCGGGCGTCAGAACGGGCGTAATCTTGGGGTGTGGCGACGGAAAGCGATGACTGCTCTCGGGGTCCGGCGACAGGGCGTCGAAGTCGGTGAGCGCCGGCTTCTTTTGCTGCTGCTGCGCCGCGTCCTTGTCGGCGCTCTGGTCCTTGTCCGTCTGCTGGTACACGATGCTCACCTTGCCCAGCGGCGTGGAGATGATCTTGATGGCATCATTGCCGTTCTTGCGATGGTACGGACCGTTCTTGCGCTGCTGCTGCTGCTGGGAGCCAAAGAAGCCGCGCCCCTGGTTCTCGCCCGTGTCCGCGAACTCGTCATCGACGCCGTCATCGCCGTCCTCGCCATCCTCGTCATCGTTGGCAAAGTGGCCGCTGCTCTCGCGCAGATCGATCGCAGTGCTCGGCACGGCCACCGCCACAGCTGCCTCTGGAGCGGGCTGTGACTCCGTCAGCAGCTTCTTGCGGATGTTCTCCAGCTGGCTCTCGCGGAAGCTGCTGCTCGGCCGAAAGCGGGAGCGAAAGCCGCCAAAGCCACTGCCCTCCTCGTTGAGGAAGTGCTCCTCATCGGCCCGGGGCTTTGCCGTTCGCGGCCGCTCCATGGCAATGCGTTCGTCATCCTCGTCATAGCCCATATCCTCCTCCTCCTCGGGCACACTGACCAGACCCTTGGGATCGGGCAGCTGCTCGGGCTCCTCCCCATCATCAACATCATCCTCCTCTGCATAATCATCGTCGATACCATCGTCGTCGTCCTCATCATCGAGGATGGTATCGTCGTAGAGATCGGCCTGCATGCCATCCGTCTGCTCGTCAGTGGGATAGTCCCCACTCTCGTCCCGCCCCACCTCCGTGGTCTGCCCCGCGTCAACAGACTCCTCCGTCCCCGTGCTATCCTCGCGTTCCTGGCTATCCCTAGTGCTATGGCTAAGACTATCGTTACTATTACTACTACTATAAGTTAGATTTAAACCTGTTCCTAAACTAACATCTAAGCTGCTATTGCTCCGCTCGAGCAATTGGGTAGTCGCATCTTTCAGTCAGTAGCATTTCTTGGTGCATCCGCACTTGCGCACGATGTCCAAGTTCTTGATGTACTTGCGGTTGTTGCTGCACACCATGCGCACCTGTTCCCGGAGAGATTGATTAGCATTGGATTAAACTTCGAGAAGGGATCAACTCACCTTGCGCCGCCTCACTATCTTGGCCGCGCAGCACTGGTTGCCGCAGCCGCCCACGCACTTGGCGTACTTCAACGGCTGCCTGGAGCGGCAGTCGTTCTCCGTGTAGTACTCGCGCACCTGCTCCTTGCGACAGGTGGACGCCGCTATAGTTTGTGGGAAGAGAGAGTTGAGAAGTCAAAGGAACGCAATTAGTCAGTGGCTTGAGGTGGAGGGACGACTGCAGTGAGCCCTGCGGCTGGCTAATTAGAGCTAACAAAGTGCACAACGCCGCACCCGAGTTTCCCCCAAGATGGATGGCTGATGAGCGTGAGAAGCAAGTGCCATGAATGGTGTGTGGCGTGTGTGTGTGCCAATGACTAATGATATAGATTATATAGAGTGTTAATATTTGGTTTTGTGCACCTATTTGCATGTACTAAAGCCTGAGTTTCTGATAAAATATGAGTCAAATATGGAAAGAACAGTGAAACACTAAGGATAAATTAACTTAACCTAACAAATGGGAGAAAATTAATAATAATTATAGTACGTACATGGAAGAAATTAAGTCTTTGTTGGAAAATAAATTCCCTAAACTCTAGTTTACCCAAGAAAAATATGAAAAGGTCTAGAAAAATGCTACCTATTACTTTTCTTTATTCAAAGGTATCTCTTCCCAACTTCAATCTTATTAATTTCCATCTCCAAATTTGCTTTCGGTATCGAGTATTTTATTGTCTGCAGCTTTCGTACTTTCTGGACTTTCTTACTATTTCAAAGAATATTTTCAGTATATATTTTCTATTCTTAATCGAAGTCTCTTTGGACTTTGGTTCTCTAAAGAAAATATGAGCAAAACTCAAGTAAAATACTACTTCTTACTTTTCTTTAGAAAAAATGTAAATCCTAATCTTTTATCTTATTAATTTCCACCTTAAGATTCGCTTTAGTTACCGGGTATTCTATTGTCTGCAGCTTTCTTACTGTCTCATATGTACTTTAATGATTACTTTCTTTTCTATATCACAAATTTCTCCTCTTCCAAGATTGTAAACATACTATATTAATAACAACCTGAAGCTAAAAATATTAAAGTCCCCCATCTCCCTGATTGGCCACCCATTTTATGGCCAACTAGGATACACTTTATATATCCCAACATATAAACTGCGCGCACTTGAGCTTGAGTTATGAGCAGCTAGCTGTGGAACCCATCTTTATGGTTAGTAGTAAACCCCCCTCCCTTCTGTGTGTGTGTTAGTGGTGTGTGAGTAGCATAAGCATGATAGATGTATGTATGTACCGGCGACTGTTGGGGGCTCTGTGCTGCCCTCACCTTGATCGCAGTAGCGGCCGCGCTGGCCGTGCTTGCACTTGCACTGGTAGCCATCTCTGGCACTAGGATTGGGCACGCAGCGGCTGCCACGACGGCACTTGTTCTCCAGGCAGGGATCCACCGGCTCCTAGGAGGGATAATAGATAATATATAAGAGAAGTTAAGTACAAAAGCAAGTCCAAGCTCACCTCTTTGATGTGCGGCGTCTCGTCCATGAAGTCCTGCTCGTCGTCCTCCTCCTCCTGCTGCTCGCCCTCGAGCAGGGCACAGCCCGGGGTGATCTTCTGCTGGCGCTGGGCGTTGCCAAAGTCCACCAGCTTGTGGTTGATCCACACCTCCTTCATGCAGCCCTTGAAGCTGGTGAGGTTGCGGATCTGCCAGTTCTTGTACGCCTGCTGGGCGGGATCCACGGGCAGGCCGCCCAGGAACATGGGCGTGGTGAGCTTCAGGTAGTCGTTGGAGCCCTCGTTGATGATGGAGCGCGCCAGTCCGCGGTCCACGCGCAGCGTAAAGTTCTTCTTGACGGCCAGCAGCTCGACGGCATGGTACTTGCCGTCGGCCACCATCTCGAAGCTGTACATCGTGGACACCGGATAGTTGCCGACGTCATAGCTTACGCGAATGCGTCCGTTGAACAGCTCCACGGCCAGGTGAGCGTCCTGTCCGTCGTACAGCAGGATGCCGTTCTGCTCGGCGCTGCTGAACACGATGGTCACATTCGCCTCCGGACGCGTGCGCAGCGGCTCCAGCTCCACGAAGGAGTTGTTGTGGACGAAGCTGATGCTGGTGAGGTACTCGCACCACTTGCCCGTGTAGCCGGGATGGCAGCGACAGAGGTAGTCGCTGCCCTGGGCGTTGGGCTGGAAGCATACGCCGTGCTTGCACTCGTGGTTCTGGCAGGGCGACGTCTGCGGGTACATCATCGAGATCATGTTGTGGCCCTCGCAGTACTTGCCCGTATAGTCGTCGGGGCAGCGGCACAGGTAGTCGTTAATCCCGTCCACGCAGGTGCCCCCGTTCTGGCACATGTGGTTCTGGCAGTCGTCGATGTTGTCCGTGCAGTTCGTGCCGTGGAATCCCGCCTGGCAGTCGCAGCTGTAGTGCGTGAAGTGGTCCACGCACTTGGCCCCATTCGCGCAGGGATTGAACTCGGGGCTGCAGAACTGGATCTTGGTGTCGCAGAACTCCCCACTGAACCCGGGCTGGCACTCGCAGCGGTACGACTCCACGCCATCGATGCAGGTGGCATTGTTTTGGCACCTGGTCTCGCCCAGGCAGTCGTCGATGTTCGTCTCGCAGCGGGCGCCTGTGTAGCCCGGGGCGCACTGACAGCTGAAGCGACCCTCCTCCAGCACCGTGCAGGTGGCATTGTTCCGACACGGATTGCCGTAGCAGGCATCGATCATGAACTCGCAGTGCTTGCCGTGGTAGCCCGGCTGGCAGAGGCACTGGTACTCCCGCTGGGGCAGGGCCACGCACTGGGCCTGGTTCCGGCACGGCTGCTCGAAGCAGGCATTGCACTTGGCCAGGATATCGTTCCGCACGCGGCCGCGGCACACGAAGCTCGTGGAGGGCGTGGACAGGATCAGCTTGTCCTTCATCTGCTCGGGCTCGGCGCAGCGCGCAATGCCCGGCTCCACGTAGTCCAGCTTGATCCAGTCGGAGAACCACTTGAGGCCGCAGTCGCAGTACAAGGGATTGCTGCCCAGAGCACTGTAGGAGGCAGGGAACTGTCAGAATGGCCAGGGGATAGGGACATCTCTCTACTCACATGTGGGTCAACGACTTGAGGTCCTCGAAGGAGCCCTCCGGCAGCATGGAGATGCGGTTGCCGTGCAGCGAGAGCACGCGCAGGTTATTCAGGCCAGACAACGCATGCCGCTGCAGACACTGCAGCTTGTTGTAAGAGATGATGCTGTAGGGAAGGAGGGATTGGAGGAGCAGCGTTAGCAAATTGCATTAGGACACAGACACATGCGCCAATTGATGAAGAAATGAAAGTAATTGCAAAACGTTTTCCATTCCCAGGGCGGAGGAGAAACACCAGAAATAACGGCTAGCTAAGCTTTGATTGTGGATAGCGCACACACCAGCAGGGGTTACAGTGGGTTGAAGGAGGAGGCGGTGCACCCTCCTCTGTGTTGGTTTTATACAAAAGGGTTTCTTTTCAGGCCTTGGAGGGAGAATTCTGCTTTTTAAATTAGTTTTTATAACAGAAATCAATAGAAATCAGGAGTATCTATGAGTATTTACTAGGAAACATTTCTTTCCTGACTCAGAAACCAAATAGGTCTTGAAATCTATTGAAATATTCCTCGAATAAACCCCTTTTCATCCCACTGTGCTGCCAGGCGACGCTGCCATCGAAGCCAGCGCCGACGACTAATGCTTAAGCACGAGTCACGATTTCGACTTTACGTCTCGGAATGAATTTCGTGCCTGGGCCTGCTTGGCTCGCATTGCCTTTTGGACAGAGGGACGGACTAGGAGCCAAAGAGCAGGCCCAAGCCCAGGTCGACAAACGATGCAATTGGCGCAGAATTGTGTCAAGCCCTCTTGAGCCTTCGATTTGCGGTGGTTTGCCGGTTATTTCGTGGTTTCCGTGCTGCGGCCAGGGAGCAATTAAAAAGTCATTAGGCCGTGGCCAGTGCACTTACAGCGTGGACAGCTTGGTCAGATTGGCGAAGGTGTAGTTGGACAGAATGGTGATCTGGTTGTTGCTGAGATCGCTGTGGAGAAAGGAGAGAGAATTGGCTACCTTTGCTTGGAAATCCCAATCCCCTAGAGATACTCACAGCCGGGTTAAGGCCCTTAGGTGACGTATGCGCTCATAGTGGATCTGCTCAATCTCATTGGATTCCAGATACAGCTCCGATGTCTCCGCCGGGATGCCGCGCGGTATCTCCTTGAGCTGATTGCGCGAACAGCGGACCACGGTGCCGGTGCAGGTGCAGGATGGCGGGCAGTAGCCATCGCCCAGGCAGCCCTCGCTGTTCTCGCTGGTACACTTGAATTCGGAGTGGGGCAGGTCCTTGATCTGCACGTCACGTACTTTCGAGGGGGCACCGCAACGTGCCGCTCCGCCGTTCAGCGATTTTTTGCGCAGCCAGTCCGCGAACCAGGCCAAATGACAATTGCAATTGAACGGATTCGAGGCCAGGTTCCTAAAGAGGCAACGGAAAAAATGAAATTGTTGAAAAATAGCCACAAAAAACAGCGATTTCGATAAAAGCTTATTGATAAAGGGTTCTTATAATTCAATTTCTGCCTCCCCCGGTGCCTGCTCGTTTGATAAATTAATTCCGTATTCATTCGGAGCTGTAGTCAGCATATGTTACTCGCCTACTCCTACTCTCCTCCTCCTGCGGGGCCAGTCAGGCACTTTAATTATGCGGATGAGAAGTGGGGAGGAAGAGGTAGCAGGAACGGAGCCAGGAGCGTGGCGGAGCAAGTGAAACAATGGCGCACAAATTACATTGGCAATTCCAAAGTTGCAGCCGAGTCCAGACTAATTTAATAAGCAATTCTGCTTTGTCATGCCATCAGCTATGCCGGCTCTCCATTACATGTGTGTTTGTTAGAAAGCATAAGTGCACTGCGGGAAAATAGGTGATAGATTTGGGACAAAACATTTCCTCAAAAACAAGAGAGGAAAGCTTAGAAACTTTAACCTTGCCGATAATAATACTAATAAAATTAAGAAATCATATATTCAGTTTTAGTCCAATATCTTTAAAAACAACGAAGATAGGCTTATTTGATCCGATCATTCCTATGGAAGCTATAAAATATAGTACTCCGATTTCCGACATATATACTAATGGCAATAAAATTAATACTATTCTAAAAGTTTCACCTCGATAGCTTAAAAACTGAGAGCGTAGTTTATAGTATAGTCATTGTAACGGACAGACGGACAGACGGACATGGCTAGATCCCGATTCTATGAAGCTGGGGATTGGTTTAAAAATCATATTTGGCTGTGTTTCAAATATACTTCTGTTAAAACTCCAATATCTTAATATTTAAGGTATTCTTTAAAGTGTAAATAATTTATAATTTAATTACTGAGTTATATGTAAAGTTAAACTACAGTTTCCTTTAAAAAACCTGTCTGATTTCTGTGGAAAATGAATGCAAATTAAATCAGAAATACCTCTACCTCCTACCCCCGCTCTTTGGAATTCAGAAAAGTAAGTAAAATGTAATCCAATTAAATGCCTTTCGCTCAGTGTAAGTGTGTGTAGGCCGCAGGCAGCCAACTAACACTTTGGGCTCCTTTCACGCAACACCTTCAAAGGTGGCGAAGGCAGGCAGGAGGCGGTGGCGGTGGCGATGGCGGTCGGTGGACCTAGGCATGGGCGTGGGCACGTGGTGGCGTTGCTGGGTGTCATGTGGCGCACAGCACTTAATGAATTTCATTGATGCTATTTATTAGCTACTTAAGTGAATTTTACAATAATTTGCGAGCAGCAGCAGACCACACACAAGGCACCTACACACACACATTCTCTCTCTCGCTTACAGGGAGAAAGTCCCTTCATTGAACTCAATTTTAATTAATTAAATCATCGAAGGCACATACACACACACCCACTGGGTTTTGTGGGGATGATTTACCAGCAGCAGAAGCTGGGGGAGAATGGCTGGCAGAGCCAGAGGAGCCAGTGGTATCTGTTATCGCAGCAGCACATACTGTACAGACGGGGAGCAACTCATGCTATAAATTGAACTTCAATTGAATTATATACAATAGTTTGCTGTGCTTTCGGTGGCTGCTGATGCCTTGCGAGGAGCAAAACTGATTTGAAGGCAGCCACAACAGACGGAGTTCAACTGAAGAGAACAATCAGAACCATTAACCTCATTTTACGAGCGAGGAGGAGGAGCTGCTGCTGCTGCTGGCCAATTAATGCTCAAGCCAAATCATTTATCTATTGAAGTGCATCCCCAGCACTTGGCACAGTTTTAATTGCCGGCAAAGGCATCTGGTGGGGAATCTTGGGATCTGAGATACTTACAGCGACGTCAGCGAGTTGAGATGCTCAAAGGAGCCGGGCATAACGCATGAGATTTGATTGTCGTACAGATTGCTGCAACGGAAGGAGATTAGGAGTCGGGTTAATGAGTATTCGCAGGTAAGATTGGGGTTTAAAGGGGTTTGGTAGAGGAAATAATAGATATAAAAATCAACTTACAGCGTCTTCAGCTGATGCAAGCCCAGGAACATCTTGTTCGAGATCTCCTTGATCTTATTCTCGCCCAGCTGCAGCTCCTGGATGTGCGAGGCACCCTCGAAGGCGTTCGGCTCGATCCCCGTCAGCTGGTTGCGCTTCAGCTCCAGCTTGACCAGATGCGGCAGGCGACCAAAGAGGCCATCCGAGCTGATGCGTCCCAGTTCGTTGTCGTTGAGCAAGCTGCAGGCACAGAAAAGAATCGAATAATGTATCGAGTTAAGAGGAATCAGGATGCAGGCAGGCAGGCAGGCAGGATATACAGCAGCAGCAGCCGGAAGGAAGAGGAGGCGACTTACAGCTCGGTCGTGTGCAGGGGAATGTCCCGTGGAATCTCCTTCAGGCCGCGACCCGTGCAGTCCACGGTGGTGCCCTCGCAATGGCACATGGCCGGACAGTCGGAGTCCATGCGGCACTCGCCGGACAGCTTCATCCGCAATTCATCCCAGGAGCCTGCACGAGAAAAGAGAGGAGAAGGAGATGGCGCCTCAGTTGGTTGGTTAAGCACAAGGACGCCCGGCTCGCTCGGTCTCTTACATTTGAATTTCTCCTCGCGCAGCGATTCAATCCGACGACGATGCATCCGCTTGGGTGACTCGCAACGGGCTCCACTCGTCTCTATGGGATTTTTGTGCAAATAGTCGGCCAGCCAGCGCAGATTGCAGTCGCAGATGAAAGGATTCTTGGCCAGATGCCTGTGGGGTGTCCGGGTGTTCCGAGTGTGTGTGTGCGTGTGCAAATGTAAAGAAAGTAAGCAAAGAAAGTAGCATTGAGCATTCGACTGAATGGCTGAAATGGTTATGCAGCAGGACTTAAGGGGCAGCTTCGCCAAGACGTTGCCCGGGAAACAGAAGATGGTAAGGTACGGAGGGCAGAGAGAAGGTATAGGTATAGAGTATAGAGGCTCGGAGAGCAGGCTTGAGACGTCTTAAAAGTGCACCAGCCTTGTGGCTACGACATTTCCGTCCCTGTTGTTGTTTCGCAACTATTTAAAAGCAATTCCCGACAGGGTTGCCAAGTAATAGTAAATGCTGCTCCTGCAGTTGCCGTTGAAGGCGGTGATTCCCCAAAGACCATTGATGAGCAGCATATTTTCTCACAGGCCTTAAACTCGACCGACTTTATTGGCCACAATTTGAAATGATTTTTATGGCCTGGCCACTCGCCTGTGCCTATATTTTAAAGTTAGGGGCCATTAAAGTTCAATAAACATCGGAGATGGGAGGTTCTTAAACTGGTAATTTCAGTTTTTAAGTTAAGTTTAAGTTCAAAGAGCGAAAGTCGTAAAAAAAATCAGTAGTTTTTGCAGAGTTTTTACCTCAAATTTGTTGGGAAAAACTATAAGAGATAGGTTATTTTGAGTTTAAAACTTTAAAGTTGAATTTTTTAATTCGAAACTCGTCCAAGGAAGCTGACAACCCTGACAAATACTTAGCCCACTCAAGCATACAACAAATCCCTCTCGCCGCCCGCCTTTTTAGACCCCGAGAGAAGGAGACTCTCCGCCTGCCGTCCAAGTTTTTAGTTGCAGCCTCTCGTAGCCGCGCACATTTATCGATGCCAAAAGGAGAATTCTTCTTCTCAGCGTCTTCGTCTTTTGTTCGCTTGGCTAAGGCCGAAAGTCTTCACGGTTCACAGAGAAGGGAGATGGGAGATGAGAATCCATGGAAGCTGAGACCTAGAGGAGCTGTGGGCGGGAGGAGCTCCTTGTTTGCTGCTAAACAAATGTCAACGCGAACGACTAGGCGAGATGGTGAGAAGGCGCGAAGGCGAGGGCGCTCAGTCAAAGGCAACTACTAAATGCACTTCAGAGGTTTAACACCAAAGTGCCTGCTCCATTCAAGATGGGATCCCCGACATGGGCTCGAGTGGATGTGGGCGGGATGGGGGCGGAGAGCTGGGACTCTGCTCCATGTACTTACACCGTTTTGATGCTCTTCATGGCGTCGAATGTGCCATTAGCCAGCGACTGGATGTTGTTGTCGTACAGCGAGAGCAGGCTCAGGCTATGGAGGTCGCGGAAGGCATCCTTGCGTATGCACGAGATCTCGTTGGCGTTCAGCAGGAGCAGCTGCAGCGAGCCAAGTCCTTTGAACACGCCCGAGGGTAAATCCTTTATTTTATTGCCGTACAGCACACTGATGGGATGATGCAGCACAATGGGTGGATCCAGCGAGCGGGGGTGGAGCCGACATGGAAAAGAACACAAAAATAGAACACACGACGAATGTTAACAAAGCTCGAGCAAAAAAGTAAAAGGAAAACAAATACAAAAACAAGAACCCAGTCAGAAGGAGGTGGCACAAAAATTACAAACAAAAAGTATAAAAATCACTCTGCGGCCCAAGACAAAGTGGTTGGAGCGCTGCGGCTTCTTCTTCTTCTGGTTGATGTGGATGTGGCTGCTGTCATTCCAAGCGACAACTGGTTTGTTTAGCAAACCATCTCAGCTGGGAGATGGACTCGTAGCTGGTCTGGAGTCGTGACACGCTCGAAATTCTGGGTTAAAACATTAATATTGCATACAAAAAGCAACGTTTTGGGGCTATTTTCGGTGAATTTACCCCCTTATGTAATCAAGTGTTTAAGAAAAATCTTAAATTATGTGAAGTTAAAGGCTGAGTCTCTAAAATATTAATGGTTAGGTCATATCTGAGTAATATTTAATACATTTAATACCTAAATTTCTCTATGATCGCATCTAACTAAACTTAGTCCCTGTTAAAATCACATTTCGAACATTCTTTGCTTACAGTTTCCTTAATTAAATTATCCATTCCCCACTTAACTGAAATCCTTACCAAATAAATTGTCAAAATTCCCCTTAAATTCCCTTTAATCACAATCACTTCCAACAATCCCCCTCTATAACCCAAAGGCCTTTGAATTATGTTAAGTCAAATTCAGGGATTAGCCACCCCAAAGCTAAGCCCCCCAAGTAAGTACTCAACGCGGAATTAAAACCCTTTTAATGGGCCTAACGTTAATTAAGTTCGTGTCACGTTTCCAGCTCCATCAAAGCGAGACACACACACACGTGCCCGCCGAGGAAGAGGACCCTGGTTCCGCACAGGTAAGCCGATGCCTTGCGGTGTGAGCTGGCAGCAACGCTTAGCGTGGGCCGATTAGCCCGCTTTTGGCCAGGCCTAGAGGCACCCCCATCCTCTCCAGCCAGCCGTCAGTACTCCAGCTCAGGTGACTCTGCACAGGGCAGCTCAAGTGAGTGCACACTTTGTGCAATGGCTACTTGTTGCACCGGGTAAAGTGACTGCACCACCTCCACCACCACCACCACCACTTGGTCCTGTGGAAGCTCCTGGCATTATCTACTCACAGAGTGGTTAGCTGCTTCAGGCCGCTCAGGGCATCGTGGGCAATCCGGGAGATGTTGTTGTTGGACAGGTCGATGCGTCGCAGTCGTCGAAAGCTGGAGAACGATTTCGGCGGCAGTTCCGTAATGAAGTTCTGCTCCAGGCGGCTGGAATGGAGAGGAGAAGGGTAGAGTTAGGGGGAGCCACTCCAGCAAATGAGACGAGCAGCACTTACAGCTCGGTGGTGTCGTCGGGCAGGGTGACGGGCACGCTGGTCAGACTCTTCTCACGGCAATCGACGATCCCGTCCGCACAGCGACATGGGTGCGGACAGCTGTTCTCCGCCCCGCATTCCATCGGTGCGTGCTCTGTCAGACCTGGTTGATGGACAAACAATATGGTTGCGAGATCGGGATAAGTCGCTTGCAAATTTCGCTTCGCTTTTTTTGGTTTCTGGGGATGGGGAACGGTAGCTGGGAAACGAGCATCCGATTTGGATCTCTGGCCGTGGCTTTACAACCAGCAGTAGCGTAATTATCAATGCTACTGGAGTGAGGCCTCGGCGGATGAAGCGGGATCTCGGCTTTGGGGAGGTGTAACTATAACCAGCCGCTGGTCATAAATGTTTACCCACATAATTCCATAGCATTTCATACAAAACGAAAGTCAAACAAGCCAAGGAATTATAGCTGGGAAATAGTCAAAGGTGGAAGTGGAGATGCTCTTTCTGGGGAGCTGAGAAAAGGCGATTTTCCTAAGGGTAATAAGGAAGGAAAATTCTCTCGATATTTGAGTTATTTAAGTCCTTATAAAGAGCTGTATTTAATGGATTTAATTGGATTTTAATAAGGAAAGAAGTAAGATATTATTTACTAGCAATTATTTATTAAAACCCTTACAAAATAAACCCTCCTTCTCTCTCCCCATCTAGATATAATTCCTGGAATGATTTATAAACAATCGGAACACCCATTATGGCCACATATAAAGCATCAGGCCAACTTGACACGGGTCAGGGATATTCCCCCAGCTCATCTGCATACTCCTATCGATTACAGGCTACCCGGCAAAAGCCACCTCTGCCGAACACAATACCCTATCCCAGCCATTCAGCAGAAATGGCTGAACTGAGCCTGAGCTGGAGCCGCCACCAAACTCGTTTCATGGCTGCTGCATCGTTTTCGAGGCGCATTTTCCGCTTCATTGAGCGCTTCACGCTCAGTCTCGAGCTTTGCTTTTCGTCTTACTTTTGCCTGATTTTCGGTTTGGTTTTGGCCAGCACTTCCATTCACTTGGCCCGCAGCCTCAGCTCCAGCTACGTCTTGAGCATCTGCATCCGCATCTCTTCCGAAAAAACACAAACACAAGCCAAGCCAGTGATTTCGACGGCGTTAAACGTTTTGGCAAACAACACGGCGTGGCGTGGCGCGGGGATTACCCCCAAATGGATCGAGATGGAGGAGATGGAGGAGATGAAGGAGATGGAGATGAAGCCACCAAAACCACCAAGTGGATGAGGTTCTCTCTCGCCAGCTATGTGGAGGCGGCGGTGGGGGCGTGCCCATATGACTGCTTATGATTTATACCCGCAGTTGCTTTTGGCTTTGTTTTCCTCGCTTTTGGCATAAAAAACTAATTAATTTCGGCTACGAAAGATGGAGGGGGACACAACACACCATTTATGGTAGCATTCGGGGAGTGGAAGCTGCCACAACATGTTGCACAAGGCAGCTAGGCAGCTAGGCAGCCGTATCCATTACCATTACATACCCGAGCATTTGAACTCCTGGTCGTGCAGGTCCGCCACGTTTTGGCCCTTCAGCTGCGACGGCGACTGGCAGCGGGTGTAGGGCGCCAGGCGGGTGGCGCTGCGCAGGAACCGCGACAACCAGGACAGATGGCAGTCGCAGGCGAAGGGATTGTCCGACAGCCGCAGCGCTCTCAGTCGCCCCAATCCTCCGAAGATGTTGTGCGGCAGCGACGTCAGGTTGTTGTTGTTCAGCGTGCTGTGAGGGAGGGTACGGAGGAGGCGTGTATATGGTCAGTGTGGAGTGAGTACAGAGATGATCCGGCCTTATCAGCTGGCTGGTATCTATAAGCTAGTTATGCCTCCGATGCCCGATGCCCGATGCCCGAGGGCTGGGCCAGGCCAGGCCAGAAAAGGAGCAGCAATGGAGTGCCCCGATCGAAGTTTAATTAAATTTTTGCAATGCTTGAAAACGTTTCCTGGTCTTTATTTGGAGGCAATTTCATCTAACTTTAACATTTATCTTTTAGAGTCTTTAAATGTTTTCTATACTAATTTTGTAATAGTTAGAAATAAGTAACTAACTTTGAATTTTGAGGTTTTTATAAGGAATCTAGCTAATTTGGAAAAATAAAAGTTCCTCCTCCAGAAAGCTATTGTACTTTTAGTATTTAACTTTATTTATTTTTTATTTTATATAAATAAATAAAAAAATATTCAAGATGAGTGACGCCACTTTCTTTAACGCATTACCTCCTATTTCGATTTAATTTGTAGTTTATCCTTTAACTCACAGTGCTAATTCCACTTAAACTTTCATTTACGATTCGGTTTGATGTCAATTACAAAACTGTTTAACTTTCGCACTACCACTTGCCCCATATATCAAGCTGGTTGTGCCACACACACATACACACTCAGTCGCTGGCTCGATATGCCTGGTAATCAGTTGATATATGGGCTCCATTTCGGGCCTGGGATTGGTTTATCTCGCCACGAAGCTTAACCATTTATTATGTAATTTAGGCAGCGCGCGCATTAACTGATTGATTTTTAATTCATTGACTAATTCCCGTTTGATTGATTAACAAAAGGCTCTAAATCATTGATTAATTACTCGAGTGGAGTGGCCTGCTAATTTGGTTATTCTAGAGGCGAGATAACTCCCTTCACTTTGTATATTATACTCTACTCACAGTATCTCCAGCTCCACCAGGCCCTTGAAGGCATGCTCGTCCAGGCACGTGATCTGGTTGTTGTCCAGCTGGAGGCTCCGCAGCGACTGGGCTCCCTTGAAGACGCGCCGGCCCACCGTGACGATGACATTGTTGGATATATCCCTGGGGATTCAGGAGAGACATTAGCCAAGTTACTCAGTTATGGAGTCAAAGACTACAAGTGTCGACTACTATATCGGCTACTTTGGAGTTTTTTACTTACAATCGCAAAAGATTCGCTGAACTTGTCACTAAGTTTTCAGGAATTGCCTTTAGTCGATTGTTGTTTAGGCGTCTGATTGATTACAGTGTTGGATTTTGGTATTGTTTTTTTGTTTTTGGTGTTTTGTTTTGATTTTTGGTGTAGAGACGAGCATATTAGGTACGCAAAACGAAACGTAACGAAAGCAGAGAGAGACAAAGAACGGTAGAGATATATGCAATAAAAATAAACAAGAACGAAAGAACGGGAATCAGATACAATAATCAGATCAAGAATTCAAACTAAATCTGGCATCAAGCTAAATTCAATTTGCACGCTAGCTAATCTCTAGAATCTAGGATCTAAGAAAAATACTCATTAAGAATTGTCAAAGAATTCGGTTAGTAAAAAGTGATTTAGTTATTTGTCATGCAACTAGCATTGTGAAAATATTATGTTTTAGCCAGAAAAACAATACTCACAGTCGCTCTAGAGACACCAGGTCCTGGAAGGAGTTCCTCTCGATCGTATGGATCTGGTTGTCCGTCAGTTGGCTGTGGAAAAGATATATAGAGTTAATCCTGGATTTTTTGGCTTCAATAAACCACAAGTCCGCTTACAGCATTCGCAGCTTGGTCAGCCGCTGGAAATCCGTCTCGTATATCACGGTCAAGTTATTGCCTTGCAGTTCGCTGCGAATATATAGATAAAGAAATTACGATTACAGAAATTGCATTAATTATGTTGCAACTCGGAGGAGGAGCAGGATGCAACCCGAGGAGCACACACACTCGCGCTGGGTGATAATTTTTTTTAATTGCTTGTAAGACAAGAAGACAACAGCAATCTGAGATATGAATGCAGCTGCTGAAAACAGGGGAAAAGGGGGAACCCCAGGGGAATACGAAAGGAGTACGAAAGCGCACGAGATTTCTGATAACGAAAATATGATATTTAATCATTGAACACGGCCCCAGAACTCGTTTCTTGAATCGGAGAATTTGTTACCTGTAGATGTCATAACAATGAAATGCAACCGAGAAGGAGATACAAAAGACTCGGCCAACCTCTCAGTGTGCGCCTGCGCAACCATCTACATCTGTGTACCTTACAGATACATATATACAGATATATCTACATACAGACAGCAGATACAAGTTGGTCTCAGCTGCTCAGTTTTTGAGTAAGGTTCGAGTTGGTTTGCGGCCCGAACAACAGGTAGGAAGACCTTCGGCGACCCAAACGTAAAATATTTTCTGTGCGGCTTAAGCCTTAATGAATCTCGCATCAAGTTGCCG
Organism: Drosophila tani; assembly: GCA_008042535.1. Classification (NCBI taxonomy): domain Eukaryota; kingdom Metazoa; phylum Arthropoda; class Insecta; order Diptera; family Drosophilidae; genus Drosophila; species Drosophila tani. The sequence goes on from VNJO01007974.1 coordinate 31,056, forward strand.
ATGGTGGAGTATCAGAAGATGGAACTATATACATACACTATGCTGTTATATAGTGTGCACGGTGTGCTCCTCCTCAGCGTGCTCACCAAAACGACTCGCACACAGACACGTCTTTTTAATGAGCTTAATATCTCTCAGAGATGTGGGCATCTCGCGCTCAGATCCAACTGATTACACCGGACCAAGCATAGTAACTACACAGGGGGAAAAATTATGATAATACCAAATAGAAATCACCCTTAAAAACCTTATAAATTTATTATTTAACTATCAAGATATCAGCTTGAACGAATATTGTATCAAAAGAAGGTTGAGATGTCCCTGTTTCTCGAGAGTTTCTCTCCTTATTTCCTCGTAAGAATATGTTTTAATAAGAAAATATTACTCTCCCTAATGATATACTTATTTTGTTTATATATATTTCCTTGGAACATTAATATTTCCTCCATTATTAAACTAATAATATTGATAAAATCCCTGATATTTTCCTCTCTGTATCCGATAGCTTAAAACAAGATTTTCAATACCTTTTCTTCAGCTCTTTTGTGGCTTTGTTGGTGTTGCTTTGTATAAAAAAATAAAAACAAAAGTCTTGCTCGTTGCCGTCTAATTGCCAAACATTTTTCAAAAACGCTTCTGGCGCTGGTTTTTATGTAATTTGTTTAAATCACTTTTCGGTTGGCTTAGGAATGGCCGTATGCATAATTTTTGCCGTTTTTCCTGGCTTATAATTAAGCATTTAACTTCATTAGATGCCTGCCTGCTTGCCTGCCTGCGTGTGGGCACTCAGGGGGAGAGCCTTTTGTTGGCCCAATTAGATGCCATCTTGGGGTTTGGTCTCCCTCTCTCACCTATCACCTCTCACCTCCTCCCAAAAACCAAGAAACCGAGCAACCGAGCAACCAAAGAACCCAAGAACGACATCAAAAGCAGCTGCCACTGCGCTGCTACCACCTCGGCTATAAATTAAACGTCCTCAGGTGTGAAGGGCCACCTTTCAATCGCACCTTCCTGCTGCCCACAAATTAGATATGCAAAAATGCTGTCGTGTCAATTGAATCAACTGTGTGGGTGACTGACAGCCCGCCCGTCAGCTTAGAACTCTTCTCGGGTCTAGGAGGTTCGAGGTTCTAGGTTCTTTTCTGGGTCCCCTTTCTCTGCCAAAAGGCTTTGTAATTAAATGGCAATGACATGAGCGGAGTGGCGGAGGGTGCGCTGCTGATGAACACAATTTGCCAGGGCCCCCAGTTTGCATTTGCCATTGTTTTTTGTTCCAGCTCTGTATATATGCCCGACAGCCAGCCTTTCGGTGCACATTGACAGGCCCAATAGTTGTGGGCATGTTCAATATTTGATGTATGTTCGCTTATGTGCAGGCTGGATTAGAAGGTTTTCCTCTATCCTCTGTCCGGCATTAGGGTGGCTCAAGGTTTGGTTTTATGGCGAATTAATTACCGAGGTATAGGGGGGAAAAAATGGGTTAAAAGTGAGTTTTTACTGAGTTTTAATTTAGGAAAAGTGTTGCTCAATTTTAAAGCATTTTTCTGACATCTAATGTAAGAAAAACAGTGGCTCACATCCTGGTTTATATATGGTATATATGTTTCCCCCTATATTTCTAATATTATCATAAATATTATATCTAAAATCCCCTTGATTTGGTGCGTGTCTCCACACAAAAGAGTCTTAGTATTCAATTTCACAGAAACACAAGAATTTTCGCCTTAAAAGTCTCTCCCCTTCGACGGCTTTTTAGAATTAATTCCCCAGCTTTAATATATAATCTGTTGAAATCATAATTCCACCAACAGTCGCTCCGTCACATCCTCACCTGGACTCGGAAGGCCTCTTATTTTGATTCTTTTCCCTTGCCTAAGCTCTACTTAAGTCTCCTGACACATTCTCCCTGCACTTTGACACCCGTGAATCTCTCTCACTCAAAAAGTGACATATTTTGTCGAGCCTGAGGCACCCTGGCATATAGCGTAGTATATATATATATCGTGCCCAGTTCGGAGCTCTACGAATAGTATTTTAAAATGCAAATATGTCGTGCATGTTGATATGTTTTCTGTTTCTGTTGCTGCTCGTTTCTCTGTTTTATATGGCTCTCTGTTTGTAGCATTAAAAAAGAATAAATAAAGTAAAATGGAAAATAAAAATAAAAGCGGGCAAACAACAGCAGCCAAATGTGTCCCTGAGCAGTGTTTGCCGACTCCGCCGTTGCCGTCTCCGGGCCAGCCAGTTGCCAACTTGCTTATAACTGGGCTATAATGCTATAACGTTAATGCGGCCACTGCTGATATCTGTTATTAATTTATGTAGAAAAACTGCAGCCACGACAGCACAGAGCGAGAGAGAGGTTGGAGTTGAGAGGTGGAGCTGGGTCTGGGGAGGTATTTTGCATACACTTGCTAATTGCCGGCGCGTTAATTTATGTGGCGACTGCCAGCGATGGACGGAGATGGAGATGGAAATGTGGCTGTTGGCTGTGACTGTGGCTGTGGCATGGCTGAATCGCAGCCACATTGGCTTAATGCATTCGAGTCTCCATCCAGCCGCATGCCACATGCAACAATTATTGCCGCCCGGGCCTCTGATGCCACTGATGCGCTTATGCGGCTCCTTCGGCGACAATTAATAAACTTAATGGCGATTTAATGTAAGCAGCTCGCTGCAGGAATAACTCTTTGCGAGGCCCGTACCCTCGGGAGAACCTTTTCCCTTATCGCCATCGACACGACGACATGGTCACGGCTTTATTTATTTCCCCCAGCAGAGTCCAGTCCCAGTCCCAGTCCTGCTCCTGCTGCTGCTGCTGTTGTGTTTGCCTATGCTGATTTTTAAATAAATACAAATCGGAACCGGGTCCGGGTCCGGCTTTATTATTTTAATAGAGTGTGCCCCATGTTTGAACAATTGTGTCCGCAAGGAAAGGGCAATCTGTAATTGGAATTCGTCAGGCTCTGGCCGGAGGAAGTATATCCCTGACTAGGTATCGGCGGCTGTCCCATGGGGGAAGTGTGTCTTTCTGTTGGTTTTTGCCTCAGCTCTCAGATTGTTTGCATAATGGATTTTCTATATAATTGTAAATTTAATATTGATTTATGGCTGGATGTCTGGAAATAGCTTTCATTTCTTTTTCGATTCAATCAGCGATGGGAGATTTATGGGGAAAAGTGGGAAAAACTAGTATTAATGGGAGTGCGAATGATATCTAGAACTGAGGAATTCTTCACTTAAACTTTAGGGTATTCCTTATTCCATAAACTCAATACTCACAGTCGCTCGACATCCGCTGAGATTTTCCTGGGCACCGAGGTGAGTCCGCGGTGCGAGCAGTCCACATTTAATCCCGAACAGGAGCAGACCCGGGGGCAGCGGGCTTCCGTGATGACGCCCACTCCGCCGCCGGGTATGTGAATGCCCACGGATCCAAGGCCGCCGCTGGACACGGCCGAGCTGCCGAAACCGCCAGAGTACGGTTCCGCTAGAACCGCATCATGGCGCAGCAGCAGGAGTAGCAGCAGGAGCTGCAGCGGTAGCAGGAACTGGAGCCGGAAGGGTGGTGGCATCGACGACGTCGTCCTGGACGGCGCGGCCATTGTGGCACATTTAAGAAGCCTCGGCGGCAGCGGCAACGTGCCTAATTGAAAGTGTCGCCCGGATGCCAATCCACGTTTGTAAACACCAATCACCACTGTGCAAATATTTGGGGGGAGAAAGGATTGATGATGATGCTCCCTGGCTGGCACTTTCACTTCACTGCGTCACTGTATCACTGTATATCCTTTTTGGGCGGGGGAGGCGCTCCCCGCGCTCTCTTCTTCGGTTCTGACTCGACGGCGGCGGCGGACAACACGCTCTCTGGCAGCCGTCGCGTACGCGCTTTTTGACCAAACTGAGCGGCCGGCAGCTGGCAGCCTGGTACTGGGTATCGCCGCAGGCGGAGAGTACCGAGTGGCGAGTACCGCTCACAGCGAGTTACTCTCTTTGGGAAATGTAGGTAGAAGCCGCTGAGGAGTGTGCACCCTCACTCACTCTCAGGTTTAGGTAGCAGGAAATGCACTTTTCCTTTCCTTTGTCTTCGGATAGTTGTTGTATCGCTGGTATCTCTCGGATACGGTCTGCACTTGGCTGTCAGCAGCTAGAGCGGACGACCGGCGGCAGCAGCAACTTCATCATCATCAGCATCGGCACCGGCAGCTCGGAGCGACCCGCTGGGCGCATCTGCAACGAGAGATTGGGAAAGAATTTGTGAGCATGAAAATCATGAGAAATCATCTATAAATTCGGCCAGGAAATCGTTTAAATATAAACGCAAGCGCGATGTATATTTATTTCACTTAAAACTTAGAATTGAGAGTGGCACGACGGAAACCCGACTGTCGCCTCCTCCTGTAAATGCCATGATATATGGTCTGGCCACAAATTAGCTTCTCTTTTTTTTTTCGGTGAGAAGAAAACGAATGAAAAAACGAAAATTCAACCCCTGAAACACCTGTCGGAGTGAGCGGTAGCAAAAGGCCACTAATAACCTTCAGAAGAACTACAATTATCAGTTGTTTGGATAGCATATGGTATTTTTTCTAAGGGGAGAAAATTCCCTATCAACAAGTAAACATGGGAAGACATGGGAAGCAAAGAGTTTTCTTTGGGAATTTTTGAATGATTATATAGCCTTAAGCTATCTGTCCTTTAAATATAATATTTAAGAGATTATTTAAGATTATTATTAACTGCAAATATCATCTCAAAGTCTTGAGAAAGCCTTACCTCTTAGAGTTATAATATCATAACTTATTGCACATAAGAATGTAGAATTTCCTTTCCTTCTGATCACTTTCATAATTACCATAAATTACCCCCCAAAAGCCAGACTTACTAGAACTTTTGGTAATTATTTGAATCTGAAAACTCACAAATCATATTTAAGTGCTACCGCTGACCCATTTTCCATAGCATATGATGTTTCTTTCCTCGGGGAAATTCCCTGCGCTATCAACATGTAAACAAAACATCGGTAGACATGTGGAAAAAATAGATTTCTGCAGGCTAAAAAAAATATTTTTTGGAATGATTAGAGGGAACACACACGGGATAGAAACTATGCCATCTCCGTCCGAGGCCCATGCAGTAATTACTCCGATATGGAATCTCTGGGCTTCCGCTTTTCCATTCCTCTGGGGAACACACACACGGCCACACACACAAATCATATTTAAGAGCACTCTGGCCCAATTAAATCCCTGGATTCTAATGACCCTCTGCCCGGCGTCGCATCTCAAGTGCCAGTCTTCATTTACATTCCCCGGGCCAACTGCTAACTGCTCCGATTCGATTCGATCTATATTTGGCCCTGCATCTCTGCATCTCTCTTCTCTGCTGTCATCTTGTTTACTTAATTTGCAAATTGACATGTCTCTATCTGCCTTTCCCTCTCTCTCTCTGTGATATTAATTGTTTAAATTAACATTTGGATAAATGACAGCCGCGATTGGCTGTGGCATTCGGAAATTTCGGTTATTGGATTGGATAACTGGTGTAATCAGTAATCGGTAATCAGTAATCAGTAATCAGCGCTGCTGGGCTGTCAAAAATCGTTTTACTCCTCCTATATACATATGGCCCGCTCTGTGTTTCACTTAACTGGCAATCAACTTAAACTCAATTGAATGTCAAACGTAATTTGAGCAAGCTTTCCTGCCACACACTCCGTTATACACATGCTGGAAGAGGAACCTATCACAAGCAGGCATGGGCATGGGGGCCTTTAATCAAAAATTTATCATATAACCCCAGTCCGCTGCCGCTCCAGCTTCTCTCTGAGTCTCTGAGCTTCTTCGTTGGAAATACTTTTGGAACGGCAGCAAAGGCATGCCTTTCACATCACGGAAATTGCGGGGGTGTGCGTACGCGCTGCTCAAAAGATGTAATCACTGCATTGTCACCCAAGGATTCAGGCTCCTCCGACCGGCGTCCTGCAGCCTCTCCGGTTTTATGGGCACACACACATGCCTTGAGGGAATCTCCGCCTCATAGTCGTCGGCTCATATGAAACATAAATCAGTGAAATTCTATACATGCCACTGATTGTCTACTCTTTTGCCCGACGATGGCTCCCTTTCCCCCAGCAAATTCCAAAGCAAATTCAATGCATGCCAATAACTCGTTCTCGTTCTGGTGCCCAAGAAGCGGAAAAAGATTCCAGAGGGGCTCCAGATGAAGAGCCTGCTGCTCTCGAGTTGAACTAAAACTGGTTGGGAAAAATCAGAGTGGCAAGGAATTAAGCTAAGCCAGGAGAAACAACTATAATTCCGATACCGAGACTATAAAGAATCCCAACCCGTTCAATATCAATTTGGCCGAGAGAGTAGTTAGAGCCGGAAAGTGATTTGTGTTTGCAAATTAAATGCGAAATTTCCAATTAGTATTCATGTTAAATAAACAAAGCCAGTTGCCGAGTGTAATAATCCTAACCTAATAGAAGGCACAAGCCAATATTTATTTGGCAATAAAATGCAGCAAGCTGGCAGGGTGTTTAATAATAAATATTGCCTTGTCAGATGGGCTAACTATATAATTTCTCTAAAATTAATTAACTTGGCATAGAGTAGACTAACTTTGGATAAATATTTAGCCATAAATATAGACATTACTTGTTAACAGGCTGAATAATTTCTCTTATTTATGGATTTCCATATTTATAATAAATATTTATCTACCAATAAGCACAAATCATATTATTTCTATTTAATTTTATAAGGCTGGAACGCAAAATCATATTTATTTTGGCCATTATGGCTATGTCAAATAAATATTTATTCAAATGTAATTAAAATATGTTCGCTTCCTGTGTGTCGACCCAATTCTGTGATTTAGGTGATTATTCGATTTGTTATTGCGAGCCCTGATGATAATTTCCCATGCATAAACAATGACTATTACAGCGGTTGGAAATTGTCGAAATGGGCATTTTACTATAAATGCGAGGGGAGAACCATCCGCCCACACGTATCGTTAACCCTAGCAATTCTCCTTTAAATCTCCACTCTTTCCCACTCACATCGGGAGATAAGGCGCGAAGTAAGACATTTGGGCAAACACTGGGAGAACTATTCAAATAGAGCCGCGCACAAATAAACCCCAGACACATGGATAGAATGTCATCTCGAATCTGTGGACTGGACTAAGAGAGTTGTCTTCAGATTAATGACGCGACCTCGCTGAAACAATAGAATCCAAGCCAAGCCAAGCCAAGCCATGCCATTCCTTTCCAATCCCGCCCCAGAGGCTCGCTGGCTCTTGTGGATTTTCCAATAAATTACGCTTAAGTATGCACTTAATTCAAATAATGCCACTGGGGAGGGACCACCTCCAGATGGAGATAGAGCTGGTGGGAGCTGGAGGGGCTGCCCTCAAGTGATTTGTTTTTTTGTGGCTTACAGAGTGGATCCCTCTGGGGGGAGGTGGACTCTCTGTTTGTCCACCATTGCCTATGACATGTGTCAAAATCGCTCTCTTCTTGCTCCCTTCACGAGACAGAGATAAGCCATATCAAAGCACTCTCCGCCTCCCTGGCGAGGGATTAGGCTGAAGTCGGCGTCGTGGCCAAAGTCAAACATGTCGGGGCTGCAGATGGAGCAAATGTCAGGGGGTCTTAATCAATGACGAAGACAAAAAAAATCACAATAAATACGGGAAAACTGTTGACAAAGCAGAAACGGAAAAACAAAGTGCAAACAATCAATATATCAGAGATGGAGCTGGAGCTGGAGATGAAACTCTGAGAAACACAGAAAACAGGTTCACCCCATAAGCCCCCCATGAGAATCTCAATTATGGATCTCTATAAAATGTTGAAATGTGAAATAAAACAGAAACGGAATGTCAAAAAAAATAACAAAGAGGAGACCCATAATTATATAACCCAGAGGCCTTTTAAACGATAATTATCGCCGAGAAGCAGAAACAAAAACAGATATCAATTACGGGCGCGCAGAGAACAGGAAAGATCTGTCAAATGTAAATGATAATTTCAGGCGTAGATAATCGAGATCGTATCTCTTGATGGGACTTTGCGAGATAATCGACGATTTACGGCGCATCACAATATTTTCCCAATTTCCTTCTCAGTGATTCTACACGCTTCTCCTTCTCCCCCGATCATCATAATCTTTCGTGTTCCCTCATTCGTGCTTTGGCATTTCCGCAGCTTCTTTCTTTTTCTTTCTCCCACGAATGTCACAGTGAAGAGGAAGCTGACGGGCAAAGAGTTCAAGTCCCAGGGAGCGTGGTCAATGCTCAATGAATTGTATTACAATAAACAAAAAAGAAAGAAAAAACAAGGAAAAAGCAAAAGCAAGCAAAGAAAAAAACATAATAAAATCAGGGACAAAATCAGTACAAAGCCAAGTTCCAATAGGAGGGACTGCTCCCGGCGGCGACAGTTGTCCAAGCCGGAAGTGTCGCATACTTTTACGGATACACCGGCTTAATTATGCGCATAAAATGTTGGAACAACAAAAACAGCATCAACATCAAGGAAAACAAGAAGGAAAGAAGCAGAGGCGAGCAATGTCGGGCTTGAAATGACAAAACACAAACATTAATTGCTCCACATTCACATTCACGTTCACATCCACATTCTAATGCGGGGGCGGCGGCAGCGGCGGAGAAAAAGGAAAAATTCAGGCGGAAAGGGACGGGACGGGGACTTACATATGCTCAGGGGACTGACTGCCGTTTTCCCGCAGGAGTTGAGATGGAAAAGAAAGCGAACAGGGTAGCGAATTGGGCACTGGGAGAAAGTTGGGAGTTTATTTTAATTGATTTAAATTTTTTAAAAAAGAAAACAAATATTTTTTAACCCTAGATTACATAAGGGGGGATGAAGGAAAATAACTTAAAGAAGCCTTAATTTGAATATTCCGAATAAAATACTTTAAGACTATAATTGATCATGCATAAATATTTTAAAATAATATTTTCTTTTAATAATTTTTTTTTTAACCCTTGATTAAATAGGGGGGTGAACGTAAAATGTTTAAACCTAAAATTATTAACAACATATTTTGATAAATAATAATGATATCAGTTACTTCTATAAACTATATTTAAAAGCTTTTCCAAAACACATCACAAATATTCTTTTTTAGCTGAAATCTCATTTGAAAAAGAGTTTCCTCTAATAAAAAGCATAATTGGAATACGACCAACCATATTGATCTCCATTGATCTCTCCAAATTAAGTTTTTTGATTTTATTGATCAAAGGCAAAGCGGCAAAAACAAAAAAAATCGCAAAAATGTTCCTGATTTTTTTTCTCATCTCCATTTGTGCCAATAAAGATTCCATGTACGCCTTATTTTTAGAAAAATTTGCAATTTAAATACGCAACATTCACCTTCGCTTGCGTCTCCCCCCTTTTCTTGATTAATCTGATTAAGAGAGAGCATAATTCCTACTTCTGGGAATTTGATTCCTAGGACCCCTCCCGCAGGGATTCACCTACATACTTTCCAACCATTTTCTGTGAGTGTAATCAGAGCGACTCCATTCAGAGAAGCGGCTTATAATTTATTAATCTATGCATAGAGCCCAACAAATACTCGCACTCGACTCGTAATGTCCCCGCCTCGGTCCGCCCCAAACCCGGTAACTTTCCCCACTTTCGAGTGCCGCTCGGAAGGTGTCGGCAGTCAGACAGTCCGTCGCTATCCAGAGCTGGATGCGATGCTATATAGCCATATAGCCTGAATATGCGGACCACTACATGTCACTTTAATCTCTTAGAAGTGTCACTTTTGCAGCTCTCCAAGTGTTGCTGCCGTTGATGTTGCTGCCGTTGGTGTGGTTGGTTATGGGTTCAGGTTTGGGATTGGGTTTGGGTTCGGGTCTGGGTTTTGTTTGGATCCGTGAAGAGAAGGGGGTTCGGGTGCGGGGGCGTTGCAAACAATGTGCTGTTATAGTTGAATTTGAATTTTCATTTTGATAAGCTACAAAAAGGCATAATCACACATCAAATTGCAGCAACAGAGAGAGGCGAACCTTATGGTAATGAAGTGTAGCAGCTGTTTGTGAGTCGAGTTGAGTTGAGGATTTGAATAAAGCGAATGCCGAGGGATGCCCGGTGCCCGAAGCCCGATGCCCTTCTGATTTACATTTGATACAGCCTCGCAGAGAGGAGAGTCGCCTCGGACTACTTGAACAATCAGATTCAATTTGTGCCACGCATTCGTTTCCATTTCGTTTCGTTTTCTCGATCTGCCTTTAACAAGTGACGATGACGACGATCAAGTGTACGCCCCCCTGTCAGTCCCCCAGAGAAGATTATGCTCTATTTGATTTAGGCTTGGATTTTATTATTATTATTTCTGCTTTTTTGGTGGCTTTATTATTACAATGGCGCCTCGATTGCCGAACGCAATCTTCATTTATCTCGTATTTATCTTTATCTCGACTGGGCTGTGTGGGCTCATCATCGAAATGGAAGTGGAGGTGGAAATGGACAAATACAAAGCTGGGCATTATTTAATTTGTCGCTCTGTCTCAGGTTTCAGCTTGTTTTCGAGGTTAAAATAATAAACAACATCACCTGAGACGCACAGACACAGATACACGGACTCGGATACAGCCGCATAATTTCCATGTAAAGTTATAAAATGTTTCACAAAATCATAAAAACCGAAAGGGAGGAGAATCTGAGGCGTGTGCTAGGTCCACCCCAAGCCCTTGCCCAATCCCATCGGAATCCCAGGTGCAATGCGTTCCTGCAGTCTCTCTTCTTCTACGCCGTAGTTCTGTTTTGTTTCGGCTTTTGTTTTCCGCATTTTAGGGTCAGGTAGAGCCCAGAAGTCTTCGCCTCCCCTGAAAGCCAGCCATTGTTGTTCCACCAGCGAGGTGAAATATGTTGCCGTGAGCATGCGATGCTGTGTGCTGCATGTTGCATGCTGCATCACCGGGATTAGGACAGGTAAGGTTGTAAATTTCACCAGCCACGAGAGTCGCCCCAGGAGTCAAAAGGTTGACGAGTAAATGTGCAAAGTAAATGCACAAAACGAGCGAGCAGGAATATTCCAAAAAGTTTTAGTACTAAATTATAAGCAAGCTTCACACACAAATCTTCTAGCAAAATTTATTTTCTCCCCAAACCCCCCACAATCCCCGCATTAAAATGATTACCCGAGAAACATCCTAATGAAAATTTCTATTACATCAACAATCCCCCATAAGGCTCCAACCCTGTACTGAAATTATGGATAATTCCGCCAGCCAGACCAAGGAAACCCCGCTGTTTATCTGGTAATAACAATAAAACTCCATCAATGCTTCATATTTTGCCAAGACCCAATAAAAACAAGAACGGCACACAGCATAAATGTAGCATAACCGCAAAGTACTGTCATTCCGTCATATGTCTGGCTAATAAAGCGGATATTTAACCCCCAACCAACACAACGCCCATCGGAGGATCATAAATCACGTTATACTTTATTAATTCTTAGACCAAACATAAAGTAAATATCTGTAAAGACCGGCAGACGCAGGCAAGGCAAATAAAAATTTTGTTTGGAGCTCTATTAATCTAGCGGAGGGGTCATAACCCATCGAATCACCCATCTTTTTCGGACTCCACCGGATCGATGGAACGTGGAGTGTGATATATTTGGGCGGCATGCATAATGGACAATGTTTACAGAGTTGGGAACTAGATTTTTTTTAAATACTCGGCCTTTACAAGAAGTGCACTCAAAAAATAGGGTGCGAATGGGTTTGATTAATGAAATTGTGGGTGCTTTTTGTTTAGAAAAATTAAGAAGGAACAAGAGTTGAATATAGAAACATCGATGTTTGGCAGGTTATTATCGATGTCCACCATTCCTAATATCGATAATTATTCATCCTTATTAGCTATTATCGCTTTTAAATATCGATAATCTTTGGTTTGGTGAGTGAAAAATTTAATACTTTTTGTTCGTATAAAATAGGTAAAAAATTAAGATTAATAGCTAGTAGAGGTTGATAAATATCGATGTTTTTAATTTAAAATTAATCTTATAATTTCAAACTTCAAAAATATTCTGCCCTTAAACCAACTCTTAAAGAAAGTTTAACCTATAATTTTTGTTTGCAAACTATATTTCCAAGTTTTGTGTTTATTTTTCTCGACCGTGTAGGAAAAGAACAGGCAACTGGAAATATTAAATGGAAATTGCTTTGGTCTGTCCTGCGTCCTTATGCCGCCCCTGCCTTTGCTTTTCACTCCAACTGACGCACACGCATCGTATCAAATTTCATGGCTCTTCCACACACACCGATACAGAGCACACACCGAGTGCCTGTGTGTGCGTGAGTATCTCTGTGAGTGCGTCGTATCCAGGTTTTTGCCGTGCTGCGGCGTATCTCTCGCTCTTCACTGGCAGCGTGTTGATGACAGATTTCGTCCCTCTGTCCTTCTGTCCGCCTGTCGTTTCATTTTCGTTTCGCTGAAGTCATTTTTACTCATTTATTGTCACCGTTAGTACGTCAGAGAGTCAGTGTGTGTATGTATCCTTACAAGTACTTGGGAACCCTGCAGGCGGCCATCCATGGTATTGATTCCACTTCCATACCCACTTCCACTTCCCACAGCCACATCCATTTCCATCGCCACAGCGGGGACACTCAGTCAGTCAATTGACATGACTCAACGGCAGGCGTATGTCCCTCTCCCGGCCCTCTGCCCTGCCTCTGCCATCTCGCCTCCTCCATTTTTGTATACTTATTAAATATTTAAAAGCTTTGGCCTTTGTTCCTCCAGCCTGGCAGCCAGGCAGCCGAGGCAAATACTTAATAATTTCATTTCGTTTCCTTAGCCGCACCGCAGGCCTCCTCCTTCGTCATCATCCTGCCCTTTTGACAAACTGCACGCACAGCGGCGACTTTAAAATTATGGTTTGTTGCATTTTAAATACAAATTATACATCCAAGGCACTGGCCCGGGCTCTGGCTCTGACTCTGACTCAGCCGTTAAAAAGTAACTCGGAAGGCGGCAGTGGAACAAGTGGGTCAGGTAAGACAATGAGTGGTCATTAACCGCCCTGCGTCGAAGGGAAAATCCCCGGTGTTCTGATCCTAGTCCGCCCCGAGGGTTGCTCAAGCGGCCGAGGGTGATTTCTTACCAGAGTTTCGGCAGGGATTGGAATGTTCTTTTTTTTAGCAGTTGACACCTTGCAGATGGGCTCAAGTGGCCGGATGAGAGGTGACCCCATTTTGTGGGGTGACACTTCCATACAGATGGCCAGAATGACTCAACTTTCTAGCCACGGACCTGACCCCAGTCTAAGTGGCAAGCTATTCTATTCTTCGCCTTGCGGGGACCCCCGTGGAGGTCATAAAAAGTTCTCACATATTTTGCTGTCAACCAACTCCGATTCATATATTTTCGGAGAATAAAGAGATCCCATTAAAAACTTGATCTCACCTGACCTCCACAATGGAATCAAAAAGAACTCAATTAGCTGCTTATAATATTGATCTTGCCAGCTGTAAAAGGTGATCCCAAAAGAGGAGGAACAGATGGAGCACCCCCCAGAAGGTGACCCCGATTTGGTTCTTTTAAGTTCAGAGGTGTGGGATGTGGGACACTCTCTTACAGGGACTGGCCAGGCGGCGTTCGCGTCTCTGGACGCTCTCGAGGGCACCCTTCTCAAAAACCGAAAATAAAGTGAAGTTCTAAAGTGATCGAATTACTCAGAGATAAAAACGCTTTAGCTTCGAAATGGGAACAAAATGAGCAATTAAATATTGGTTCAGATTTCTGAGATCTCTTTTATATTTAGAACGCAATACTTCTGCCTTGAAAATGCTTAATTTCCCTCTGACAATAGTCTGTCTTATTTTCCTTACATTTCTTGTGGATTTACTATGAAAATCTGGAATACCTTTCAAGCACTCCTCGCCGTCGAAGCATAGCCATCCAGGTTGCAGCTGCAGGTACACACAGGGTGCAAGTGGCGCCCTTCGTCGACATGGTTATCAAAAGGGAAACCAGGGAGTGGCCACGTGAACACAGAGCGAGGACAATGGAGCGAACCAAGAAGAATAAACCTAAAAGTATAATATGACAATTGTTGGAAAATTCCAAAAGACCGGCGGGGAGGAGCGACGGCACTAACTATATACTGTATGCCTTAGTCGCACACTCGTACCATATGCGGTTGGCCATAAAGGAAATGAAAAAGAGATTCCCCGATAGCCCCCAGGTGGGGTTCCAGGGCGGGGATAATTGCATCGGACAGTTTGGAGGAATGATGGACTCTGGGATGGGATGGGCTCGGGACTGGACTGGATTAGAGCGCGGTTTTCCGGCCGGCGTTTGGCATTTAAAGTGCCAAACTTCTCGGTGCCCTCGAGGGCAGGCAGGCAGACATACATATTTACAGAGTCCCCCCATCTGCCCATCTAACACTCATCCGAGCTCAAGTCCCGCTCGCGCTGGACAGAAATTCCAGGAATTTGTGCTGCTGCTGCAGCTTCGCATGGCACTTGCTCTCGTCCGATTTCAGCAAATATTTGCAAATTTACGTTGACTCTGTGTGCAACCCCGGAGCAGAGTCCGAGGGAAAGGGCTGCCCGAGGAGGCATTAGCGACAACTGTCGTAGAGTGGCACTTAATGAGCAGCGACTGGGGCTCCTCTTACTGGCATTTCCACCGCTACTGTTACTGCAGTGGCCCGCATGCCAGACTAAAACCAGATGAGAGATGCCTCTAGTCGACTTTTAGAATACCCAGCCCTTGGTTTTGTCTCAAGTGTTGCCTACTTTTAGGGGAGTGTTTTGAGATTATCTTCTAGAGAGAAGATTATATCCCTTTCATGACTATTTTAATGATGATAAATGATTTGAAACTTGGCATATTCTATATGAATTAGATATCATATTTCAAGCTTTTATAAATCGTTATGTATCGATAGATCCGGCTCGAAAGACCAATATTTTGGATAGATAGGAACGATTCTATCGTATACAAGTTAGTAAACAGATCTATAACGTAGCATACCTTTATACCCTGCCATTGCCCGGGTACAAACCAGAGAGACCCCTGACCAGAGTAGCAGAGAACCAGAGACAATCAAGCTGGAGTTATGCACGATGGCCATGCAATTGGCGTGGCAGTAGCTCCGCCAGCTCCAACTCCGGCCTCAGCTCCAGCTGCAGTGCAGTGGCATCTGCACTCGGTAAAATCTATCTTACGGATGCCGACGCCAGTTTCGTTTTGTTTTGCTTCGTTTCATTTCGTTTCGTTTCGTACCGTTTCGTGACTGTTTTGCTACAGATACCTCCTCCTTCTGGTTGTTGTTTAGCATTGCAGTAATTCGACTTGATTTGTTTAAGCTGACACGGCGGACCCTGAGACACATATGCACGTCCAGTTCACCGAGGGCCACTGCCCCGGGCCGCAATTATGTAAATATTAAAGGAGCTGCCTTTAAGGATTAACATTAAGCGCCACTTGTGTCATTTCCATCGCTTAAAGTTGCATCAACGAGTCGTTAATCCCATCAAAGGCATACCTGTGTTAAACAATGAACTTAATCTCCTGGCCGTTGCATAATAAGTGCTTTAAATAAGGCTGAATAAATAAGGGGAACTTGTGTAAATTATTATATAAAAAGGAAGGAAAGCTTCAGTGGAAAATTCTAGGTTAATATGTTAAATAAAATACACTGTTACAGCTCTTATAGAAATTATCAAAGTCGGATAAATATATCAATAAAAAAAAGGCAATAAAATGTTGAATTAATTTTTGTATATTTTAATCGCAACTTATTTATTGACCATTAATAATTTGCTTTTTATTTAAAGCCATGATTAATCCTTTACCAAACCCAAATTAATTCCATGTCCTTGCTTCCAATATTAATATAAATCCCCTGCAATTTCGCATTAATAATACCTCAACCGCACCTTCGACAAAGATTAACCCATTAATAATTCCCCAGTGAATTATGGCCATTATTAATCCCCGTCTATGCCGAATTTGGCTCAGTGTAACGGGCCACATAGATGACTCTGGCCGAGCGATGACAAATGTCCCGCTGCCATGTAATCGCATTAAACGTTCCACGATATTGCAACCCCCCTCGGGCAGTGCCGATGGTTTGTGCCCGTTGCATATGTTGCGCTCATTAAATTGGTATTTATAATGGCCATGGCTAAATCGCCGCCCATTTGGCCACGCCCCGCGCTTAGTGTGGGGTATTACGAGTGCGCTACCATGGGTATTACGTGTATGCTGTCCGGGACGGGATGACTTCCCCGTAGATGATGATGATGATGATGGCAATCATCGTAATTTTTCGGCAGCACAAAAAGCGCAAAAGAGCGACAGAGGGCGGGTGTAGTGGGGATATAAGATAGAAATTGGTCGACGAGCCGGCCTGCAATTGACAATCTACAATCGACAGCGAGCGTCTAGGCAAATTGCGAAATTAATTAAATTTTAGCACAACTTTCGAACGGTACAAAAACTCAGTGGCCCCCGTTCCTGGCTGGTGTTTTCTGTGCGTTGATTGCCGCTCTGCGGTCGCTGTGGTCGCTGCTCGCTCCGAAAAAGGGGTAACAACCGAGGGGAGCTGCTGCGGGAGAAAAAAAGGCAAGAGCAAAGGCAAAAGCCAAAGCCGATGAAACCCAAGCCGGGCGGCGGCTTGGGCTCCACGTTTTAACATTTCTCGTACATGCAAGTGACAAGGCAATATCCGTCACGCAAACAACATACAACAACCAACAGCCAACGGAGGCAACAACCAACAGCAGCAGCAGCAACACCCTGACCAGCACCAGCAACAGCAACAACAATGGTACAATGGTAAGAATCCGTTCCACCTGAAGAGCTAATTGTCTCCAAAAAGGGTTATGACACGGGGATTTGTAAAGCAAGCTCATAATGAATGGGCGAGTTTTTTCCTAAAAGGATCTCCAAGGAGCGGAAAATAACCACAGAAATGGCTGAATGAATATATGGCTTGCATAATTGAATACCTTTGGGTTCCTAAGAATATTATGTGGGTTGTGCGTTGTGTGTTGTGGGGAAAGACCAAAACAATGACTTCAAAGAAATGCATTCATTACGAGTAGAGGCATAAGCAGGTGACTTTTTGTACTATTGGTTTTACTTCATTAAGACTGAATTAGTCTTATATTCAGTCTATAAAGCCTGCGAAAATTAACTAACTAATAATAACATGCTGCTTGATTTGTTATATTTTTTTGGGAAGGATTTCCTCCTCCAAAGCATTGGTCATTCGAGCCGGATCTACACCAATTGAAGTTGTCCTCCTCCAAAACACTTTCCATTCTATACAACCCTCTCTAATAGAGTTCTTGGATTAGCCCTAATATAAAGGCAAACATATTAAACAAAAGACAATTTCAGACAAAGGGACATAATCCCATAATCCATATTGATTTTGCAAACTCACAAACTCAACGTTTAGTCTATAGAGACAACTCGCATTAACTGGGTAATAATATTCTCTTTAGTGCTCACTGACATGTGTTGCCAGCCAGACTAATAAAACGTTCTCCATATCTCATCTTGCAATTATACGAGGAGAGTCCATAAACAAACTCGAACATAGATCAACTCGCCACATAATCAACAACTGGCTGTGGACACTAAGATTGCCACATAATCGCTGGCATAATATCTGGCAAAGCGATTACCGAAAATGACATTCGATAAGTAATTTCCACCATCTGGACAGGGTATGGACTGTGTTTGGTCAGTTATATATGTAAATGCGATGCGAATGGCCGGCGATCAAGCCCCGAAAATTATTGGCCATTAAATCGGTAATCGTGTCCACTGTGCGAGGGTTTTTGCGGAATGGGAATGGGTCCTGGTTGTCCACCACGAAACGGACGACGACGACTCTACGGCTCTGGCTTTGGCAAAAAATTATTATTCATCGCTTGTACAACGTCGCTGCCTCTGCCTCGGTCGCTGTCGCAGTCGCTGTCGGCGCACGAGTTAATTACGGTCCATTAGACTGCACAAGGGGTGTTTATTACCACATCAGTGGGCGCCGCCGCCAACGCCATCAGCCATCATATGGCCAGGACATCGGTGCGAGCGAGCTAGCCAGCGAGAGCCACTTGCGTTGGCTAGAAACTAGAAATTGTTGAGCGCTTCAAATCGCTGGACATGAAATCAGTTAGAAAATCTGCTTTGACATGGAAATTCCTACGGTGCACAATACACCACCCCCTTCGTTCCCTTCCTCTAGAGGAATCAACTGACAGGCCATGTCCTGGCTACTTGGCTGATCCTGGCACGGAAAGAAATTAATGGGAAAATTATATATATAAATTGAAAGAAGTTAAGAAAAAGCCTAGTAAATCCCAAACGAATGATCCAAAATATAACTTTTAATAAAGGATAAAAATATCACCAAATTCTATTTTAAGAGGCCCTTTCACCGGGCCAAATTTTATACCTCTCCAATTTATATTGTATATTAAATCAACCGACTGAACCTCGAGTTACCAAAAAAACTCTCAAATAAAAAAATACTTTAAAACTCTAAAAACTCTATAAAAACACCTGCGACACCTAAGAACAAAACGTGTTTCCGGGTCAACTGAATGTACACACAATTTATTATTTATGTAAAAACTGAAATTATAATCCTGTTTTTGGTTGTGTGTTTTCATGACAGGTTCGACGCACTTTTGTTGCTTTTATCCTACTTTTTTCGCCTGCGTTTTTAATTAGGACGCAGGCGCTGAACAACAACAACAGGGATAGCGGGAGCTATGGGAGTTGCGATGGGAAATCGGACAAAGGTTAGTGGCAGCAATCAGAGTTGGCATTGTGTGTTGCCCGCTCTCCCTCTAACTTTCTCTCTCTCTCTCTCTCTCAGACCCCACTCTGTATCTGTCCCGCTCGCTCTGGTATGGTCGGTGCTGGCGACAAAATTTATTAAAATATTACGCAAGGTTGGGCAGTCAGTCATGGGTTGTAGCCCCGTTGTTGTTGCCCCGCACAGCAGAAAAGTTTTTCTCGCTTTTCCCCCGAGAAGGAAGCGTGGGGCGGAAAAGCGAGAGGAGGCGAAGGAGGCGTGGAAAATATTTTCAACAAATTTAGAAGAGCGGAAATTGCAAAGCATTCAAAGCGAGTTGAGTCGCAGAAGTCGAGTTATTTGTGCAAGGAAAAACTTTTGCCTTCAGTTAGAATGCGAATTGTGGGTGGCATCATGGGTGGTTTTTCCTTCTTATTTTTCTGTGCTTTTTGGGGAGGGTATTATTATTATGATGAGGTGTTTGTATCACAAATTTACCTAGGATTTATGTTAAAAATATTTATTCTTGAAAGATTCAAATAAATCATTTTCCAAATCGATATATCTTATTATTTTTAAATAAATTATTAGAGGAGTCTTGATTGGATGGGTATTCAACCTATGTTTTTAAACATACTTGCATTATTGGTGTGACAATGCTTGCATTATACATACATAAAACTCTAATTTAGGAAATTTTTAAAACAGTGTCAAACCATAATTACTTTTATTAATAGTATTTCAATGAATAGAGGTAAGCTTCATAAGCTGTTAAAAGACTTCATAAAGGTCTATAAAAGCTAAAAATCTGGTAAATATTATCGTACGCTTATTTAATTAAAATAATTTTTTAACGCTTACTAAACTGATGTTATGCGCGCTAAAAAGTGTTATTATGCTCCTAACAGTGCAGATAGGATCCCACATACGCTGTTATGTATACAAAAAAATTATTTCCTGGGACTTTATTTAAGTCCTGAAAATAGAGAACCCTTTTTAATGTCATTGACAATGCCATCAAGGGTATTGACAGCTTCGGCTTTTATAAAATTAGCTTTCTTTTCTCCTCTTTTTTCGGGTGGCCGGGGGAGTTGAGTTAAGTTGGTTTTAGTATTGCAGCGTCGACACAAAAAATATAAAGTTCGCGTTGTTTACATAACAAAGGCCAGCGAAAAGGGGGGTGAAGACGTGTGGGGAGGACGAGGACGGCTAGGCGGGGATGCCTGTCAATTTGTGCATTGGAATTCAACAACAACAACGCCGTTTCGGGCGGGCAGAAACACACATAAATTGAAGTTTTATTGTTGCTGCCGGGGCCATAAACAAAGTAATTAAATGCAAAAGCCAGGCAGCCAGACAACAACAACGGCCAATGCAATTAAACAGTTGAAGAAAATGATTCTTTTTGGATCGCCTTTGCCCACTACAACCTCTATCTGCTTTATTTCACCATGTGCCAAGTCAAGCAAAAAATCTGCACTCGCCAAGAGGAGGAAAAAATAAAAACAAAAGCTGGAAAAAATCTGCAAAAAATCTGCAAATAAACAGACAGCGCTGCTGACTTCGATGCTAATTGAAGCAGCTGCGAACGTTGACCGGCTCCCAGACCCCGACTCCCGGCAGAGGCAGACACACTATACCCCTCACTATATGGATGTACCGACCCCACTTGATGTACGTTGATGATCATCAGACCCGACTCCTCGGGGCTGCTTAATTGGCAACAAGTGACAAGATTTTTTTCCGCACAACTTGTCTTCTTCAGTCCCCTCTTCTCCCTTCCATTTTGGAGCTCAAATATATTTGCCCAAGATGTGGGCAGGTGTGAAGACTTGTGTTGTTAAGCAAACCAACTAAAAAACAAAAACAAAAAGCTAGGGAAAAAATGTTAAATGGTTAAACGCTAATGGAAATAGCGTCTAATTGCTGTGAGGGAAGCGTCGTTGTTGTTGTATTCACAACTTTGTCGGCTAAGTATTCCATAAATCCAAGTGTGGGCAGAAGGTAGGGACGACAGACGAGCGAGTGTGAGACAATGTTTAGCATGGCATAATTATCCGCTACTCTCGGGAAGAGCTATAGGGTGTGGGAATCCCCTAAAAACAAAAAAAAAATAACAAAAAAGAGTACAGGGGAGTTGCACAACAACATTGAGGCTAATTACCGGACAAAGTCATTTAACCACGGCCAAAGCGAGAGAGAAATTCCCAGGAAAAATGTCTGCAATAAGTGCAGTACTCTTGGAAAAATTAAATGAAGTCATGAG
Organism: Drosophila tani; assembly: GCA_008042535.1. Lineage (NCBI taxonomy): Eukaryota > Metazoa > Arthropoda > Insecta > Diptera > Drosophilidae > Drosophila > Drosophila tani. Next base: position 52,149 of record VNJO01007974.1, read on the forward strand.
TGAACAATTTGAATAATGGTTCTAAAAGGAAAATGTGGCTACAGCTTAAAAATAAATGGTTTCTTATATGAGAGTAACTTTAAGGGAATGGAAGTAGGGATCAATTAGGTTTTTTTT
>VNJO01007982.1:0-15264 GCA_008042535.1 Drosophila tani
AATTCTGCACAAAGTGCAATCCGACTAAGACCCCTTAGAGCAACTGTTTTTTACACACCCACACACACACACTTCTAATGAACTTAGTTCATCCAAGCAGTTAAAAAAACAAAATAAAACCCAGCGATGTTGCCGCTTTGCACAGGCGACGTTGCTTCCGACTGCATTTTCCTCGTAATTAGTGTGGGTAACTAGGTGGCCCGGCGCGCTGCGGCGGTTGTGATGGCCCCAACACCTCGTCCAACCCGCCGCTGTCTATCAGCCGTGCAGCCATGTGTGCAGCTAACCCTTTTTTCGGCCCATCCACTGACATCGAGTGCACTTCAAAGTAGCAATTCAATTTCATGGTTGCGCCCCCCACACCAAACTGGAGAAAAAAAAAATAGAGAAGAAAAATCGACTCCCTTTCGTGGCTGTGTTCTTGTGTGTAAATCACGTCCATAAAAATGTTGCACTCGAGTTGCTGCATTTTAATTAGACCAAAAAGAAGCAGAAATACAGAAGACGAGTCGTCACACTGCAGGCGGTCTTGAATGTGTTTTATCAGCGGTCATCGCAACGTAAATGAAACACCTTGCACAAGAGCGAGAATCACCCACGCATAACGCCAAATGAAGACCCCGAAAAAGTCTGGGAAAATGCATAAATTAAGCTCGGCAAGCAGCGAGCAAGTGCAAGACTTGCGTAAATGCATTGTTACATTGTTTAAGCTGTAAAAAGGGGACTGGTGGGGGGAGCCATATACCCAAAAGTGTGACTTACAACCAACCACATGAGTCAACGAAGCGTATGCCAGAAGACAATGTTAGTCGCCTGAGTCAAGGCGCTGCTTTTGGGGATGAAACTATTGCTTGGATGACCTTTATAGAGGCAGTCACCGAGTGCAATCTTCCCTCCAAAAGGTTTAAGAAGGAAATGCGCTTTGATACCTTTAATATTAATGTGTATAGTTGTATAACTTAAGCCTAAAGTTTAATTTATACATATTTGTAATCATGACTCTAGGACAAATTCATCTATAACCAAACAGGCACACTTTTTGGCAAGTAAGAGTAAAATTTGAAATGTCCGAAAACACTAACTGCCAGTTAACAACAATTGTTTTTTTTTTCAATGTCTCATGTGAGAGTTAACTAACTGACTAAGAACCATTTGAAAGTTAAGAATTGGTTCGTACAAAAATATTAAGAGGATAGAAATATCAGTATATTAGGTAAACAGTCTAACTGGTAGTTAACCTATATTAAATGTTAACTGACACCTTAACGCGAGATTGAGAAATCGTGTTAAGGTTTTCGTCGATTGAGAAAACTGAACTGTATTTATGGTTAGTTTGACAGATCGTTAACTTAAACTAAGAGTTAGTAAAAACTGGGACCAAAAAAACAACCAGATATTAAATTAATGTTTTTATAATTTTCTAAGCTTATAGCTCTCCTCCAGTGAAGATCTTCTGCACTTCCTCTTCCTCCTCTGGCACTTGACAACGGAATTACCTGCTCTTCAGTGATTATTTTCCCATCGAGCCAAGTGCATCATCATACTCGACCAATCCAAAGTTCTGCATATCAAACGAACCAGAAAAAGCCGAGAAGAGGCAACAAAGAAGCACACACAACCAAAAAATTAACCACAAGGAAAGAGGAGGAAAAAGGAACGCCCTCGAAGGGCTAACGGTAAATGCTGCATATGTGTTCTTTTCTCTCTCTCTGTCTTTGGGAACCCTTTTTTTCGCTGCTCGCTTTCTTTGTTCCTTCTTCCACTTGAGTTCGCTTTGTTTTAACGGAAGCTGCTGCTGTTGTTGTTTTTATGCTTTTTAATTTCCTTAACCATTTTTCTTTTGTGCTTTTTGTTTCACTTCTCCCCCTTTTTTTTTTACTCCCGCCGAGTGCACTCCAACAGCGTCTTTGAGAGCGAGCGAGAAAAGGAGAGATGTGGGGAAAAGCCAGGGGAAGAGGAAGCAGTAAAGGTGGAAAAGCATAAAAAAATGTCAAAAGGAGGAAAAAGCAAAAAAAAAAAAAAAAAACCTGGAATAATAACAAACATACACAACATCTCATGCGACAGAGACAGTTACAGATTTCAACGGATTGGGGGGCAATTTACAGGAATTATTTACGTATGGTTGCATGTGTCTCCTCTTAGAGAGTGTCAGTGGAGTGTTTGCTTGGGCTGCCCGTAATATGCGTGTATTATACTTGACGTAATTAGCTGTTATTAAAAAGAAATTGGGGGCCAAAAGGTTCTCCAATTAAATAATCATTTCGGTACCGTTCTTTTGGGTCCGTTCTTTCTTTTACCTTTGCTGCACGCAAAGGGTTAGAGAAAGACGGAAATTGTGTCACCATTGCATTTCATTGAAGGTTGATACGGTGCGAGTGGGATGGGTAGACATTGCAGTTTATAGGGGTTTCTTATTATCGATGGGATCTTTTTGATTTGATTAAGCGAATAATATTGAACGTGTAAGCATTAACTGAGTACTATGTATGGCATAGTGTAGCCCTTTTAGCATTTTGTAAAGCATTTAGCATATTATGTTAAGATTCCGCCGAGAGTAAATGAAATTAGGATTAAGTAGAGAAAAAAAGACTACGGTCACACTACAAATTATAAAAGAAAACTAAACACATTGAAAATAACAAGAGAGCGAATAAAAATCAAATAAATAAAGAAGAATCCAAACATAAACTACGATAACAAATGTTTGTTTTGGAAAGGAAGTGTTTAAGTTAAGATCATATAATATTTCTCGTTGTTTTGGAAGAAATAGGAAGTGTTTAAGGTTGTATAAAAGTAATTGACTGGATAAGAACCTATAATCTTGCCGATCCCTTGAGCTTGAACTATCCCTAAATTTCTCGTATACGTTATATTATGATTTGACAAGATTTTTATACATTCTTTAAGACTTTCCAAGACTCTATATGGAATTCTACAAGATTTTGTCATATTACTATTAGAACGCCATGATCTTGGCGATTTCTTGGGTACCGTATCTGTATCTCGGAACTGATCATCTCATCAAAAAAGCTTCTGTCACGATGTGCGTGGCGCCTAGAAAAGCTTTAGAAAAGTGCGTGCCAAAAAGCTCTGGCCCGTCCGTCCACCCATCTCACTTGCTCTTCCTGCATTGGACTTGTAGTTTTTTGTTGCTGCTGCTGAAACCATTTTTAGACTTCCTCGTTTTGTTGTTGGATTTGCAGTGTCGTGGAGCAGGGAGGGAGCTTTTTTGATTTCATGATTTTTGGCTCGCTTTTTTTTCGGTTGGCTGCTAGTCTGATATTTATTGCGCGTGAATGTCATTTGAAAAGCTCTACGCACTGCAAAAGTCTATGTGTGTGTGTGGGTAATTTTGATTGTGTGCGTCTACGCACATTTTTAATTATGTTGTGCCAGCTCAAGGTTTTTTCTATCGCTGCTGCTTGCTGCCCGCTGCCTGCTGCTGTTTTATTTCGCTTTTCGCTCTTTTTTTTCGTCGTAGTTTTATTTTTGTTGCTGTGCAGGCCTCCCAATATTATTTATTTCTTTTTTGTTGCTGCCCCTTACGCACTTTGAGCCAATTTAATTGTAGGCCACGCATTTGTTCGCTCTTTGTAGCTCTTATATGTACAGTTGCGATCAAAGTAATAGCACTAATGATAGCTTAAGGGACTTAGAAATATATGTTTCTTCGGAGACTAATATATGTGAGTGGTATTTTTATACGATTGTTACATTTTATAGTCAACTTTTTATAGTAAATATAGATTCTTAGTTTTAAACTTTAGGATTTTGTAAGCATTAACTGAGTACTATGTATGGCATAGTGTAGCCCTTTTAGCATTTTGTAAAGCATTTAGCATTTTATGTTTAGTTTCCGCCGAGATTAAATGAAATTAGGATTAAGTAGAAAAAAGACTACGGTCACACTTCAAATTATAAAAGAAGAAAACACACATTGAAAATAACAAGAGAGCGAATAAAAATCAAATAAATAAAGAAGAATCCAAACATAAACTACGAAAACAATTTCATATTATTTTAAAAACCATATAAACTTTTTATGCTATGCTAATATCTTGACCGCATCTGTATATTAAAAATTTTTGGATGCGACTTTTTTTTTGCAGAAAGAGCGAGAGAGCGAGGAAGAGGAAGCAGTGGGGGCTAGATGGCCTGACAAGTGTATGTACATAGGCCTATGTGTTTATTTCTTTGTTTGCTCGTACATAGCAACTTCCATTCGCTTTTTTTTTCCTGTCTCTGCGCTCTGTGCTTTTTTGTAATTTTGTCTAAATTTTTTTTTTATTTATTTGTTGCGCCCTTCTGCATGTGTGTGGGTATTTTAGTGCGTGTGTTCATTCCGTTCGGGAATTATCAGCATTCGGTTCTGGGCAGTGTGATGTAATATGTAGACTCTGGAATTGACATCAACAATATTGGACTGCCTGCAATTTTATTTTAGTTTTGTCGCATATTTTATTCGTTTCAGAAGGTTGAATTTGGAAATAAGCGACGAACCTCAATGATTTTTACGGTTGTAAGGAATTTAGAAGCTATTAAGTGTGGCCAGACTAGAATAGTTTGTACGATTGAGTTTGCATTAGGATTGCATTCTGTTTTTTCAATAAAATGTTTATGTTTTCGGAATTAAGAATAAAAAATTAACTTTTCTTTTATTGATTACAATTTATTTCTGATTAAAATATTCAAAGAATGCTAAAAATATTACATTTATTTGAACATAAACCTTTATAATTCGAATCCATAATGTTTATAGCATATTTGACTTTTGGGGAATCCAGTCTATCCATCTTCCAAATTCTAATTTCAAACTTTTGCCTATAAAAAATTTTAAACCACAATATCCACACACAACGAGCACATCAAAATGTGCAATCCTTTTTCCCAACTGACTAATATTTCATGTCCCTTGCAATATTGCATTTCCAATCAAGAAGCCACAAGTCTAAAAAGTTAAAAAAAAAATCCTTTACAAATATGCTAGCAGGTTGCATACATTTACATGTTTCAACTGTTTTTGCGACACACACACACTCATAAATTTAACTGAAACTTTACACATTCCAACTGTTCAATGCAGATAAAGCAAAGCCGCAGAGAGCAAGAGAGAGAGAATGGGAGAGGCAGACAAAGATGTCCGCCCATGAAATGCGTTTTCTATTTGTGCAAACTATTGCGGCGGCCATTGCAAAACATACACGCGCATACACCCACTCACACACAGGCGACGCTTGCATGCAAAAGTTTAGGTTTTTTATTGCGTGTGTTTGTGTGTGTGTGTGGCGAAGTGGAGCAAAAGGCAACTGGCAATTAGCAACCGGGGAATGGCCAGAAAAAAAACCTAACAAACTAGCGAAAACGGCAGAAAAAAAACGAATTGAGTTTGCCAAACCCAATACACATTGCATGTACAGCAGCGGTCATAATAATAGTTCATTTGAGGCAGTTAAGCAACTCGATACTTACATTACATATGTACATAAATAAGTTATTTGAAATAACGATACTTTAATCGAAATATTTATTTAATTTATCAAAATTATCTGTGACCGTATTAAATCTAAATATTATTTATTGATTTATTTCATAATATTTTCAGATATAGGATTTATTTTCCATTAGTAACAATATTTATTTCTCAAAATACCATTCGACTTTCAAAATATTGAAAAGTTTAAAAGTTTAAGATGGTTTTTATACGAAAGGATTACCATTTTGACTGCGACTGTGCCTCCAAAATATATGTAAGCTTTAATTTGTGTGTGTATGCGTTTGCACTCTCCCACTATCTCGCTCGCTCTCCCGATAGGCCTATGCTCATGTGGTCGACCTCTCTTTCTCTCTCGTCTCGCCCTATGAATAGTCAACATTTAAGTGCCATGGAAACGCACAAAGAGGAAGCTAGCGGACGACGCATAGATAGAGCAAAAAAAATATATACTATATATTGTCACTTTGACTGACACTGACAGGTTTTTCGCCCCACCACGCCCCCTTAGTCCCCTCAAAGGCTTTATGACCCCGCCGTAACCCCCTTCCAACTCATTTTGCAGTCTAGAAAAACTACTCTGTTTTTTTTGGTCTTGATAAGCCTAATTAGCAGTTCATAAAAGCGATTATTTCATATGAATTTTTATGGTCAAGTCCCGTGTAAGTTTCATTTTTTTGTGACAAACATGTTCAAGTCTACTGCAAGTGCGTGAGTCTTGGCCTTAATGGTTTATAAAATTATAAAAAATAGTAAGGTATACAACAATTACAACTTTCATGATATCTGTGGAATTTGCATAGACATAATGTGGGTTTTATGTCTTAGAAGCAGTTTGAAAGGATACAGTATTGGAAAAGTTAGAAAAATTATGATATGCAAGTAGTACAATTTTTTTTATATTAATACTGTACTCTTGGAATCTTATCTATGGACACTGATTATTAACATATCCATATATTTTAATATTAAATGCACTTTTAACTCTATTTTCTAAAATTTCTCCTCAAAAACAGGCTGAAAAGAAAAGAAACTGCAAACCCTTGTGGGACAATTTCATGCAACGCCGTTGCTCGCTTTCTTGGTAATCGTTCGCATTAAAATTCAAACAACTGCAGTGGCAAGTCATAAAATTTAAACAATTTCGAGACGAGAACCGAAATGCGTTCGCCTTTAAGAGGAAAGGGGCTAAGAGCATATCATAGACACTTTGCGCAAGTGCCGACACACACCAACAACAACAACAACAAATAATATAAAAAACAGACAATAATGAAGTCGGTTGCATTGCGTCAGTTACGACATAAGAAGCCGCGCAGTCTGCTCCAAAGATCAGGTATTGCGGCGAGTGCAAGCGAGACAGCACTGCAATTCTAGGAAAAAAGTTTAACGATTGTGCAAATGCACGTGAGAAGGCCTGAGAAAGATGGAAAGAGATAGACAGAGGGCGAGACACTTCCGACAAGTAAAATGCAGTCGACGACAAACCCCAGAAAAATAGAAAAGCCAAGCCGAGACCAACAATACAGAGAAAAAAAATCAATTTAATAGATGATAGACATTTTAAGATACTTTTAGAATATTATTATTAGATACATTTACTTTCAAAAATATTATTAAAAGCTTGGGATCTTTGCATCACTTCCTATAATGATTTCTGATGTGGAAAATAATATTTTTGTAAGCATTAACTGATTACTAACTATGGCATAGTGAAGCCTTTTTAGCATTTTGGTAAAGTAGCATTATTTAAATATGAATTTCCGCATTTGTGTTCCAATTCCGCTGTGTCAAATAGAGATAAATTAAGACATTTAGAAAATTAGGATTAAGTAGAGAAAAGACTACGGTCACACTACAATTTTGGAAAATAAAAAAGCACATTGGAAAAATTAAAACTAAGAAAATAAATCTAAGAAATAAAGAGTACTCCATATAGAAACTACGATAACATTTTATTAAAACTTTGGACTCCTATAAGAAATATTTTTCTTGTACCTTGAGGTAAATCAGGCCTGAAAACGCCTATTTTAATGGCAAAACTTGTAAAATATCTTTCTATTTAAATATCTAATAGATACTTTCCCTGCATTCATATATTTTTAAAATATCTTTATGCATTTTTGTTTTATAAATATATACACCTTATACGCGCCCCCTTAATTTTCTGTGTATTAAAATGGAGACCGTAGAAATAGAAGAATAATGTGTGCATTTAATTAAATGCGGAAGACCTCCGGGCAACACAAAAAAAAAAACAAAAGGCAACAAAAACTACAACTTTTCAAGCGCACGCAATGCTGTTGGCAGCGAGTGCGAGTGCGAGCGAGAGGAGACCCAATGCGGACCCAAAAAAAAAAAGTACACACAACGCACAAAATTTGGAACACGCTGCGCTGCTAAGTAGGTCAAAGTGGCAGCGGCGCCGGCAGAGGCAGAGGCAGCAACAAAGGGGGTAGGGTAGTAGTTGTGGGGGACGGACAGGGGGAATATTGCGTGCCAACTGCGACGCAGTTTTTGGCTTAGATGAAACACCAACAATGTGCAGCAGCGGCAAGAAACATAAGTAATATATTTTTAATTTATGCATAGCCCTAAAAAAGGGATGTATGCATGTATTGTTCACAATTATACATTGCTTATACACACACATACATATGGGGAAATGTCAACTAGGCAACTTTTGCTTTTCTTCCCGTTATTAATATGCAACGCCAAGTTGAGTGTCATAAATCATACGCAAAGTGCGTAGACAATTTTTTTCTCTCTTGACCAAAAAAATGTTTTTCCTTTTTTTTTTTTTTGCATAAATTATAATTGTAATTAGAGGCGGTGTTGTTGTTGTTATATTTGTTGCCAGTAATTGTTTGCAAATGTTTGTGGACACTTTCTAAAAAAACATTTTTCATTTTTACGCAGTTTTTCGTGCGTGCTCAACTTTTAGGGGAAACGTTGAGAGGCCATTAAGGAACTAAGAAAGTCACTTGAAAAAGTAACTTTAGGCTTTATTTATTGTTTTAAACTTTTGTGTATCACGAACTATACTAAGATGGCATATAATTTAATTGGTTAAAAATTTACTAATTGCTATATTTTGTACTTCATTCAGGGAAGAAATCTATCAAATAATGTTATGACTTCTCTTTTTCAAAATGTAGCGAACCCATTGAGAATTTTAAGGGTTTGTAATTTTTTTGAATAATTAGTTCTAGTTTTGGTAATCAGTTTTTTGTTCATAATTTACTAATTTCTATATTTCGAACTTCATTCAGGGAATAAATCTGTCAAATCGTGTTATGAGTTCTCTTTTTCAAAATGTAGCGAACCCATTGAGAATGTTAAGGGTTTGTAATCTTTTTGAATAATTAATTCTAGTTTTGGTAATCAGTTTTAAAGGAATGTTTTTTTCAGAGGAGTAAATACCATATTTCTTCTGCCTATAAATATATTTTAGTGAAGAAAGAAAAACTCACCTTAATATCCAATTGCAAATTTTCGCGCTAATCCAAATCCAGAATCCTCTCTCAGTTGTAAAACTTTTCACAAATATTAATTTTGAATTTTATTCTGTTTTTACTCACTGCACTACTCTTTTCATGCACTTGGGCCAAACGTTAATGTTTTTTGTTTTGTTTTTTTTAGTTTTGATGCTAATTAATTAAGTATACTCTTTTGTTTATCAAAAATTGTTTACCAAATATTCTTCGATATAATTTGTAAGCATAGATATATGTATAGGTATATGTATATTATGTTTTATAAATACATGTATTTTACGATTCGTAATTTTTTAAATTTGTTTGTTTAATATTTTTGCTTTGCTTTTTTATCGAAACGAAATTTTTATGCAAACTAACACACACGTTCTCTGCTGCTGCGCTGCTTCTGCTTCTGTTGCGATGGCGTTTACTGTAGTGATTACTGTAGTTGCTGTTGTTGTTGTTGCTCAGTTGCTATGGCTGCTGTTGCGGTTGTTGTTGTTGTTGCGGTTGTTGTGTTGCTGTGTATAGTATTGCGTATGTCCGAACCAATAATTTTGAAGAGTTGACCAATTTTGTTGGCGGTTAAATTTTTGCGGTTTTTTGCGTTTGTTCTAAAAAGATTTCCCTCGGTTTTTCAACTGATTTTTCTTGGGTTTGCTTTACTTTTTTTTGTTTACTTCCTCTGACGACGGTTTTGATGTTAATTTAAAAAGTTACATTAAATTTTTGTTAGATTTTCATCTTAGTTGCAAAATATTTTCACGTGTGGACGTTTGAGATAATCTTAACTTGTTTTATATATTACTTGATTTTGTTTTGCTTATTTATTTGTTGCACGCAGCTTGCCAAAAATCGTTTTTGTTAATTTATTTAAATTTTTGTTGTGTTTAATTTTGATTTGCGACCAAAAATGATGTTTGCCAATTTAGTAATTTTGCGTTGTTTTTCGAAAAAGTTTTTGTTTTCAATTCATTTTAGATTGAATTTTGTATAATTTCGCGAAATTATTTTCAATTTAAGAGGCTTTGCTTTTTGCTTAGACCGTTAAATGTTCAAAATATGTTGCTTGATTTGCATTTTTTAGCATTCGCCGGTTTTGCTGTCGTTGAATGTTTATCGTAATGTTGTTGGAATTATTAAAATCGGTGTTGTGATTAGTTTGTTGAGGCATTTTCACAGTGACATTTGGCTGTAAGTAGAGAAAAGCGATAGTGGAAATTAATAAAGGTGAGAGCTTTGACCATTAAATGTAGAAAAGAAATGTTTTTATAATGTTTCCCTGGTCTTTTCTATAATTTAATATGCAAGTATTGCATTTAAAATTAATGACTTTTTATGGATTATTCCAAATCCATTTCAGATTAAATATGGCTCATGTGAAATACATTTATATTAGACTTATAATGAAAACATTATTAATTTCCTGAAAGCACTGTTTCATTTTAAATTTCTAGTTATTTTCATGCTCTGGATTTTTATTTCCTTATCAGCTGAGAGCTCGTTAAGTGAATTGCATAAATGGTTTTATTATCGCAGCATATTTCAAGTTCTCGTTTTTGGATTTCAATTCCCACTTGGCTTCTGGCAAATGTCTTTTATACGACAGCTCAAAAAAATATTATTATTTTGGGGGATGGGGTTGGAATTTTGACTTTTGGTACTGATTTCGTATTTAGATTTAAACTTATTATTTTTCTTTGGGAATAGATTGAGGGTTTTATTGTATTTAAGCAGCATAAATGTTTCTGTTTTGAGCAATTTTAAGGTTTTTGTTTTATGGAGTTTCCTTAAAATATGTAATCTATTTATAATAATAATTGACTAAATTGTAATTTACAAACATCAACAATATTTCATTTTCCCTTCTCGACTATAATATTTAAATAATAACCAATTTATTGACTCCTAAATAAATTCCCTCTCTGATTAACTTGAACACTTTTCACAGTGGATCTTTGGGGGTTTTCAACGTTTTGTTTTTGCACTTTTTCTTCCAGTTTTTTTTTCAGTATTTTTCTGCCTTTCGTCTTTGGCTTTTATTTTTCTTTTTTGAACAAGTGTCCTGGATTAATTGCATTCCTTTTCCGCATGCACTTCTCGCACTTTTCTTCTCACACACTCTCTATGGCTTTTCGCTCCTTCTTTCTCACACTAACAACAACACACAGTGCAAATAAGGGGTTCAGTTCACTGGGATTGCGCCTTGTTTATTTTCAGGGGGTGGCGGGGAGAACGGAGGGGAGGGTTGTTTATTGTTCCATGTTCTTGTTGTTGTTGCTGCTGCTATTTCCATTGTTGTTGCTGCTGCCTCGATTAAAAATGCAGACGTTTTCGTTATGCATAAAAAAAAGTTTTCGCTTCACTTTTTCCCCGGTTTGCTTTGCGTTTTCGCCGTTTCGCCTCAAGATCCCGTTTTATGCTGCGTTTTTTGTACCGTTCCAAAACGCACACACCCCAAAATGGAGGCACACATACAAACATAGGCACATTTACACACATTTACGCACATTTGCTAGTATTGGAAATTGCAATTGTCGCTTTACGATATTTTCTCTCTCTCTCTGAATTCGTCTGTTTCATTTACACTTGGTTTTCTTTGGTTTTCAATGTGAATTTTAACCCATAAATTGTAGTATTATTATGTTTATTATTTAACTCCAAATTACCTTCAATCACTTGTCGAAAAACCGTCCTGAAGCACTCACGATCGTCGCACACACACACACGCACATGCACACGCAAAGCTCGAGGACACTGGGACAGTTATTTTTTGCGTTTGCCCATCGAACACAAACAAAACTTAAATAATAATTAAAAACGTCTCCAAATGCCGCAAATCTTTTGCACTTCTTTCTTGCCGTTGCATGCACTGCACTTTGAATATGAAATAAATAAGATAAACTGTGGCTGTTCGATTTTCGTTTGATTTTTTTGTTTTTTGCAATTTATATATTTTTTGGTTAATTGAAAATTTGCAATTTTAGCAATTTAGTTTTCAAAATTTGAGTGCACGAGAGATGAGAGACGATTGCACACCGTCTGCTGGCTGCGAGCTGCGAGCACCGAAAACCACCGAAACCTAGGGCCGAATAGATTCGAAATTTTCGTTTATGGCCTATCAGCCGGCCACGGTTGCGGGCAGCGATGCCGACTGCGGCAGCGACCGCGGCAGCAACGCAGCGAAGAGAGCAAAGTCACCCACAGACGCAAGTCCCAGCAGCAGCAACAGTCGGCGACCAGAGAGTGAGAGTAAAAACGCAGCGAGCAACCGCTCTCTGGGGACAGTGGGACAAAAGTAAAAGAAATGTTTTTGGTATACTAATAATAAATAAATAATAATAATAATAATAATAATAAAGCCAGACAAGAACGTCATTAGTACAACTTTTGGTGACGGATCAACCCTACATTTTGGCCCCCAAGTTCGTAATTAAGAGTTATAGTACCATGCAATTAACTATACATATGCACTATAATAATATATAATATATACATATATACAGAATATAATAATAATATATGCACTATAATAGTAACGTATTTCATCCATAATGAATAAATAATACAAATAAATACAAGCATGTATTTCATATTAACTTAAAAAAAAAAATACCAACGAAAATACCCAGAAGAATGCAAACCAACTGATGTAAACCCAAGTTTAACGCTTTGCCCCACTGTGTGTTGAGTGGCGTTAGCGTCGCTGTCACTGCGAGCGGCACAAGAACAACAAAACAAGTTTCGTGCTGCGTGCTTTTTCGCCTGCGTTGGGGCTGTAGTTGAATTGTTGTTGTTGTTTTTCGCTGCCGCCTGAGAGTGCCCATTTTGCATTGGTCCGACGTCGCCCCCGCCGCAGTATAGGTGTGTGTGGTGAGCGCGAATCTATGTATGTGTGCGTGTGTCTGTGTGCCTTTGTTTTTGATCTGACTTTGCCGCTCATTGCAAATGCAAAAGTTTTGCAGTAGTATGCGACAGCAAGAGAGACAGAGAGAGAGAGATAGAGGGGGAGAGCGGCTCTCTTTCTCTCAGAGAGACAACCACTTGGCGCTATTAATCCAATTGGAATGCAGGCGCGCAGCTTGCAATTGTCGAATTGGAGGGCTCCTATAAGGATGATTAAATACTAAATAATACTAAATAAAAAAGGGTTTAACTTATTTAGTTTTAAAATAAAGAAATAACATCAAAACTAAATGGATTTATGCAGTAGTGCCGGATGCAACACTGCCTTTGCATTCACCTTCCTTTGTGTGTGTATGTATGCTTGGTTAGAAATCACAAATATCCCTTTAGCCCTTATCCTTTATCCTTTCTCCGGGGGTGAGTTGCTCTCGCGCTCTCGCTCTCGCTCTCGCTCTCGATAGCTGCCCCCTTCCAGGCTCTGCAGGCGGAATTGCATAAGGCGAGAAAGGACATGCGGTAATAATTGTTGGGAGCTCCGCTCAAGTGGAAAATGCTTAGGGAAATCGAGAAATCTCGCCCAGAAATAGCAGAGGCGAACTTGGTCTTAACCACATTTCCAAAACAGCGGGGGATTCCTGCGATTCTAGATTTCTATTTCCAGACCCTCAACTCTAGGATGCAAAATAGCTCAACCCTGCGCTTACACAGGGAGAAATAGGGTTGAAATTAAATCTGAAAACATAATAACAAAACTGGTCGTCGTCTCTTGGTACTTTTGAGTATTAAGAAGGGCTTTATGATAGTGATTTATGATATAAATCAAATAAAAACACCTCTTAACGAGAAGAGATTAAAGTGACGATCAAAAAAATTCTGATACCAAATTTTGTTAACAAAAATAAATTACAAATAATTCAACTAGCAGATTTTCAATTCTACGGCTGTATATAGTAGTCTCCTTGCGCACCACAGTCTCGGTGCTCATCGTCACTACGTGAACTGCCGTCCACAGTGATATAAAATATAATAAGATACTATTTTTATTCAATTTTCGATATACATATGTAAGTAGTGATGTAATAAATCGCATTATTAAATTTATAATAATTTATAATAATATTGTACCAAATTCTTGTGAAAATATTTATTTTTTGTACAAATACATTTATATTTCTCTGTGTAGGATGCAATATCTCAACCCTGCGCTTCAAATAATAGTTCAGGATCAGGAACATGGACAAGTCCTACCGACTGAGTTGGGATGGGAATTAGAGCGGAAAGGATTCATCGGGGTTATATAGAATTTAATTGAGTGTCCTACAGTTTTTAACCAAATGAACTGCAAACTAAAAATGCTTTAGCAAAACTTGTTTTATTTAAATCCTTTTCAAATCCATTAATACCATTAATACTATTAATACCATTAATAACCATAATCTGAAATTGCCAAAGTTTTAATAGGATTTGAAGACTTTTAAGAATATGCAGTATAGTTAGGACTATAAATTAATTTTTTAAAGGTCTAAAATTTAATATTTAATATTTTATTTAAAGTTTTAAGAATTATTCGGAGTTTTATTTCTCAGAAATAACATATTCCAGCCCTTATTTAAGTTGTATTTCATTTTCTGAAGTTTAAGTTTTAGTTTAAGTTAAGTTTAAGTCAAGTTTAAGTTAGGTTNTCTTTACAAAGCTTTTATAATTTTGTAAGACAAGGTAACTGCACACCAATCAGCAATTTGCATTTCTATTGAGATCAACTTAATTAAATAGTTCAGAATCTCGGAAAAAACCCTCAAAATTCCTTCGAATTTTAACCCAAAATCTCACCCTTTTCTTTCCCACAAATTGTCAAAAAAAGATCCCATTTTTCGAATGCATTTCCACCACGAAAATATCAAATTGCGGGACAATCGAGACAATTAAAATACAATAAACTATTCCTTTATTTCGATTAATTAAAAGTTGATTCAAAGACAGACAAAAGGCAGAAAAAACACTCAAAGGCAAAGGCAAAGACACAAACGCAAAAAGCAAAAGCAATAAAAAAAACTGACCCTGTTGAAGAATACTCGTTTTGTGTTTTGCTTTTGTTTCTCTCCTGCGCTTCTTTCAATGGCAAAAATAGAAAAACGAGGAATGCTTCATGAACAACAATAACAATGCGCATTCATTTTGCAGTGTGAGAACGAGAGAGTAACGAGAGCGAACGACAGCGAACAGCTCTCAGAGAGCCAAGCTTTGGCGGCAGCGGAGCAGCAGAACTTCCCCAAGCTCCCCTTCCAAAGAACGGAGAGCGCATGTCGGCAGCGCTGCTGTTGCCGCTGCCATTTTATGCACACAATGACAATGAAAGCTTGTGGGGGACGGCGCAAGGCGTGGAGG
>VNJO01007983.1:0-32392 GCA_008042535.1 Drosophila tani
TATATTTAAAAATAAGTTTTTTTAAATGTCAGATTAGAATATAAAAATATATAAAAGCAAGGACAAGAATTTAGATATGGTAAAAAATTACTTTTCAACTTTGTTTCGAAATAAATATTATTGCAATATTTATTAAAAAAAAAAAAAAATTAAGTTTCAGTTTAATATATAAAACTATATAAAAGCAAGGTTATTAATTTAGATATGCTAAAAAAGTACTTAACAATTTTATTTTGAAGTTTACTTCTTGAAATAAATATTATTTGAGCCAAGTCCAAGTTACCAAGCTACGTTGGACTTTAGTTTCTACTTCGAAAACTCTCGTTTTTCCTTGAATCTCTTTACCAATGAAAGTGCAATCTGTAACTTCTCTTGGGATACCCCGAAGGACCTGCTCTATCCCAGTTCCATTACACTTACATGCAATGCCATTTCCGTTGCGCTACACTTCTCTTACAATAATTCGGGGCGAGCGTCATAGATTGCCCTGGCCGCGGCCTCAGTTATTTATTGAGGGGCTTCCCCCTGGGAGCTTGGAGCAGAGCCTACTACCCGGGGGGGCTTTGGCTCTCTCCGAGTTCAGAGTCCGGGGGCAGGAAATGCTTTATGGGCTTTTTGCATGCCACAAAATGCTTACATTTCGACCACACACATCCCCGCAGCCGCAGTTAATTTAAGCCCGAAACGCCAAAAGGATATGCTCTTTTGATGGACATTTAGCCCGGCCAAAAATACCCACATTAAATGTCTCTATACATGGAAATCAAGGAGCTCATTTCTCATTTTTCCCGTTTTCCCTTCCACAGGCTCGGGCCAAATTCAGCTGTGGCAGTTCCTGCTCGAACTCCTTTCGGACTCCAACAACGCCAGCTGCATCACCTGGGAGGGCACCAACGGCGAGTTCAAGCTCACCGATCCCGACGAGGTGGCCCGTCGCTGGGGCGAGCGCAAGTCCAAGCCCAATATGAATTACGACAAGCTAAGCCGCGCCTTGAGGTGAGTTAAATTATATTTTTAAAAAACTTTAAGGTCTATAAAAATATTTCATAAAAGGAAAAGCTATCAATAAAGAAAATATAATCTATAAAACCCGAACAATAGTTTGTAGACCAACATACTTCGATTTCTTTTTCGGTTTCTTCTTAAGTAATGGGGTTGTTTTCCCTGTGCGCTCGAGTAATCCCTAATTAGCCGATATATCTGCCCAAATGCGAGCATGTGGGCAATTTGCCGCTGGGCTCATCATCAGTAACTAAATGATTTGTCCCTGCTGCACTGATTAGCCGCTTTGAGGGCTAAACAGTTAGAAAATAGCCCAGAAAAAAATATATAAATAAAAAGAGAAGACCACTTGCTGACCCAAGACTTGGCCCACTTGATTGTGTGGGCGTGGCTCCTGGGTCTGGGACAGAAAACTCAATCACAAATCGAACGGGAATGTAATCAAAAATCCAATAAAATCGCAATCTAATTGCAGGGCAACCTAATTCGATTTCCAAATATGGAATTCTCCAACGAAATATCTCTAGAATTCTCTCTCTTCGATTTGGGATAGAAACATATGCACAAACTATTTGTGCAACGGTCAATTTGCTCAGTAAACATGGCCAGAGCCCGGAGTTGGCCTAATCCTCAGAGGACGAACCCTTTTAGCCAGCTCCTTGAAGCTGTCACTTGCAATCAGAGAGAAAGAGAGAGGAGAGATAAGGACGAATACTCGTGCCAATGATGCGAATTGAAGTGGAAAAGTCCTGGCAGCCAATTTGCAACATGCTCCTCCGCACACACATGTAAATAAAATGTAAAAAGTCTAGAAAATCACACGAGAAATCCTTTTTGATGTGCAGGAAGCCTCAGCATGTCTGTGTTCCCTTTTCTGATTTTTTTTCTTATTTCATTTTTTGCGCCTTTCAACTCAATTGAACACGAGAACAGACATCATCGCCGTTGGCTTTCATGTTTGCTCAGAAGTGCGAGCGCAGCAAAGTGTAAGTGTGTGTAAATTAACACTCAGCCCACACACACACGGCACCCAACACAGAGCACCCGACACCCACAACAAGGACAAGTGCTTTAATGCTTCATTTGACATGTTTATTCACAGCCAGCTGGCCTTTTGTTGGTCTCTCCATGGCCTGGCCAATCCTCGAAATGGGTTTACTTTAATCCTTTCGTTCTTTCGTTGTGTCCTTCCTCCTGATTGAGCGCCTTTGTCCTTAGCCACCGACCTCATCAGTCATTGATTGGCTTTGATTGTCTGTGCAAAGAGGAACTTGCAGGACCTCGTCTCCCTCTTTCCCTTTTTTGGTGGCCTTTGTTTTTGCTGCTTTTAATTTATGGCCGTAATTGGCATAATTTATGGAGGAGAGACACAAAAAAAGCCAACTCAACTGCACGCATTATGCCAATTTGCATTGATGCATTGAAATGTTTGCAATTCTTTGTAATTTATTTGCGCATTTTTTATGCCTCTGGCTCTGCGCTCACTTGTCGGAGCGGAAGTTGTGGACATTTTAAAGCGTAACAATAAGCGCGACAATATGCAGGAGCGGGAGCATTTAAAGGGATTTATTTTTAAAGGGCTAAAAGCCTGTCCCAATGGCTGGCCAACTTAATGAAAAGAAATCGCTGCTAACCCCTCGAATGCAAACAAATTTCGCTGGGATTTCTTGGCTGAAAGTCTGAACGAACGCCCACATAATTTTCTTCCCTTCTCCCCTTGGCCAATTTCTATTTGCGTTCGGACACAAGGCGTTGCCGTTGCCATTTAATTGCAGAAAAGGGAGCTGCGCCTGGGGAGCGGCACTAAAATCGCTTAATGTCAGCAAATTAACTTAAAACGCATAAAGCGAGCATTATTTTGTAATTATTTATTGTCCATCTGAGGGGGAGCATCCTAGCTTTTGTTTGACTTTCCCACATTGAGATCAGGCAAATGGACAGCAGCCGGAGTACATTTACTGCCATGTTCCGAGGGTTGATTGCCACTTCCATACAAAGGTCGAAAGTCAACTTTATGATTTAAGTTGGAATGGAATTTCAGACTATTAAATTGTATGTAGGATATTCATTAATTTTAAAAAGATTTTCTTTTAACCTCTTTTGTAAAATTAAGCCTAAGTATGATGCCTGTTTTAAAAAGGCTAAGTTGATTGCCACTTACAAAGGCAAAATTTGTGATTTAAGTTGGAATGGATTTTAATTATATTAATTTGTATTACGAATATATATTTTAAGTAGATTTTGTATAAGATTTACTTTCAAACAATTTTTTTAAATTAAGCCAATGCTTCCTATATTCAGAGGGCTAAGTTCTAGGTTCGAAAGCTCCTAGGTTTTTCTTCTGCAGTTCAGAATCCTTTTCTAAAATATTAATAGCAAAGTAGAAATCTATTTTTACTTATATATACCCATTCCCTTCGATTTTCAGGTACTACTACGACAAGAACATAATGACCAAGGTGCACGGCAAGCGGTATGCGTACAAATTCGATTTTCAAGGCCTGGCAGCTGCCACTCAGCCGGCGGCCAGCGATCCCACCTACAAGTACCAGAGCGACTTGTTCATGACACCATATCACCACAGCGCCAAGCTCAGCTCGTTCATGAGTCCGCACCATGGCATGACCTCATCGTCCGGTAAGTATGGACTTCGTGTCCATTTAGGGCATTCCATAAATCAAACTAAGAGCGCTTGAAATTCGAATTAATATTTATTTATTTAGAAAAACAAAGATTAACAAGCATTTAATTGGGATTTATTTTATATTATTTATTTCTTATTTAATCGAATTATTTTCCCTCATCCACAGCTTCGATCTTCCCGTCGGCAGCCTCGTGGGGCAACTGGGGCAGCCCGGCCACGAACCTGTACCAGCCGCACTCGATGAGCCACGTGACGCCCTCGCATGTGGCGCCCCACCTGAGCAGCTATCCCCACTACGCATGACCATCATCGTCCGGTGGCGCCTTCTAATATGAGAGCAACGCCATCGCCAGTGCCTCCTCGGGCATTGGCGGCGGCGGCAGTGCCTCCTCGACGGGCGTAGCGGCAGGGACGACAGGTCTTAGCGGCGGGCTGAGCGGTGCCGGTGGCGGAGGTGCAACCACCGGCGTGGGCTCTACCTCGAGCAGCACCACCAGCAGTGGGGGAGGAGGCGGAGCAGGGGGCTCTGGAATGAGTGGCTTTGGCAGCAATGGCAACCTGAACGGATCCCATGTGTCCAGTGGCGGAGGAGTCGGTGTGGCGACCAGTGTTAGCAACAATCTCAACATAGCCACGGCCACCTTGACGGCAGCACCGGCTCATGCCAGTGCGGGATTCGGCACCATCGGAGGACTCAGCGTGGCCGGCATGGGTGTGGGTGTAGGCGTTGGAGTGGGAGTGGGCGTGGGCGGTGGCAACTCGACGCTGAACTCCCTGGTCGTGGGCAATCGGCTGATGAACAGCAGCTTGCCCACGCTGCTCAAATGATGCCACTTGGAGAAGTTCGGGCTGACGATGGGCGCGGGCCCCTCGCCGCCGGCCGCAACGCCTGCCGCCTCCGTTGGCCTGGACAACCTGCCGTCGCCCTACCACCATCCCGGACATCCCGCCCATCCGGGGCATCCTGCGCACTCTGGACTCCCCACCGGCAACTATGGGGCCAATGAGCGGGCGCTGTACGATTATCTGGACATGAAGAGCGGCGAGCAGGCCACGTTTTTACTGTAAACTTGCAACCAAGACCACCAGAAAATTAACCAGGATAACCAATGATAAAAAGGATACGAGGAGGAGCAGGATTTTATTCATAGGCATAATAATCCCGGCTAAATATTTTACGTGTGTGCGAGTGCGGGCAAGTCCCCTTAAAACTACGATTAAGCTAACGAAATAGAACAGAACTCTCTCTCAGTGTTTTTTAGTGAAAAACCGAATTAAAATCCATTGCCACTTAACTCTTTCCTAAGATTCAAAAAGCTAGTTCTATAGAGACTTCCAATTGTTGTTAGCATTTCGTGTGTAAAGCAATTGTAAATATCGAAAAAAAGGTAGCCCGCTTAGCACCAACCCAACCCCGTGAATGTCTAGTTATAGAGAGTTTGCCACATTTGTCGCTTCGATTTACGATTTGTACATAATAATACTATTGAACTTTGTGTAAAAATGTGTAGTTGCCCCCC
Organism: Drosophila tani; assembly: GCA_008042535.1. Lineage (NCBI taxonomy): Eukaryota > Metazoa > Arthropoda > Insecta > Diptera > Drosophilidae > Drosophila > Drosophila tani. Next base: position 5,167 of record VNJO01007983.1, read on the forward strand.
CAAAAGTCCGTTCTAAAGCCCTGATTTATCGCTTATTGTTTCGAGATGGTTGACTGTGATAGTTGATTGTACAGTTAAAACTCTTACATATTTTTTAAATACCAACAGATTACAAGAACGAATAAATATTGAAACATAAACTACGAGTACGTATTAATCCCGAGTCTAGTCATACTATATATATACATTTATATATATTGGTGTGCAAACGAAGAACTCTCTAGCTGCTAAGTCAAAGTTTAACTATAATAATACGACATATATGAGTATATAAATTTAATTGTGTGTAACTACTTCGATTTGTGTGTGTATTTACGACAAAGCAAACCAAACAAAAGGCGAACTAATCGCTAGTACCGATCTAAGTGTATACAATTTTTAAATTCTGAATGTAAACTCTACGAAAGCGAAACCCAAAATATCTAGTATAGAACGAACATCAGCGATGCCCACAGACCGAAAATGGTAACCCAAAAAACCTAAATCGAAACCGAAACCGAAACCCTCTAAGAATTTAGTTAATTTAAGGCAAGAACTTTCAACAAAAAAAAAACAACAAATAAAACCCAATTCAAAACCGAGTCCGTTACTAACTTTATTTTGGAAATTTAACAGGTTTTTCTTCTTCAAGTTTTATGTACATCGAAAGGGGAAAGGTTTAGAAGGAAGGAGGCTATAGAAATTGTCCTAGTTGAACCACTTGAACTCGTAGTGCTTCAGCGAGTTCTCCTCGGGCAGCGCTGCCTTCCCGTCCAGCTTCTTCCAGCTGACGTGCGGCTGGAAGCCAAACTCGTTGGCTATGTACTCGATGGTCCGCTCCACCGCATCCTCGCCGATGGCAAAGTAGCTGCCCTGCTTGTCGCCATTCCGACTGCCGGTCTCCTCGTGCCCATTGTAGTCTAGGAGATACTTGAACTTGTACAGGTCTCCGGTTTCGCCGCGTGAAACGCTTCCACTGCCGCTGCCGCCAAATCCACCTGACGCTCCCAAGGCAGATCCAGAACTGCCAGATTTTCCAGATCCCCCAGAGCCTCCAAAGCCTCCAGGAGCTCCAGGTGCTCCAGATACTCCAGATACTCCAAATTTTCCAGATCCTCCAAAACTTCCAGCTGCTCCCGATCCTCCTGATCCTCCGCTTACACCGGAAATGCCTCCCTGACCCACTGATCCAAGCTGTGGCTTGCCGGAAGCTCCTCCAACTGGGGACTTTCCAAGCGGGAAACTTCCACCAGATGCACCGGCCACCGCTCCACCGTTATTATACGCTATTTTTAAATGATTAATATTTTAAAAATTAATTTTAATTATTTTTAGTCATCACTCAAACCACTTACAGGGTGCTCTTCCGGTTGGCGAACTTCCCGTTGAGGTTGCTGAATCTGATAGATAAAATATACCAACGGAAATTTAGTAAGGACTTGACCCTTTCTACAAAAGGCTATGTAAAAAGTATGTAAAATTGACTAGTTTTGGCAAATTGGGCATAGGTGGCGCCATGGCATGGTACTAATAGGAGCTTATATTAATGATTTAAATGTTTAATTATTTGCCATTTATGTCAAAAAATAAAATAAAAAAAATGTAAGAAAAGAGATAATAATATGCAATAGGAACTTTCATAGAAAAATTATGACTGAGTCGAATTTTAAGTAAAAAAAGGGGGAAAATTCTTAATCAATAAATGAATGCTTTGCCATTAACCATCTTTTTAAACCTATATATGAGTTGTTCCACTTAATTAGCTAATATTTTAGAATTTTAGAATTATGTTCGCCAATTTGCTTACTCAATAGAGGTGTGCTAAGTGGGTTGTGTGCAAGTGTAGTGTGTTGTGGTGTTGTGCGTGCGCCAGCTGGCTTCGAACCGGAGACCCTCTTCGCGGCAGCTACTCCCCCTCGAAGGGCGTTGCCGAACTTAACACCCGGACGCTGTCCCACGGCCTGGACATTGCTGGAAAGCGGCACATTATTGTGACCATCGACGGCAAAGATCTTCACTTGACCGGCGGGTACGGCGGCGGGGGCCACAAGTGGCTGCTCGGACAGGGCCAGAGGAGCAGTTACCCGGCCGGAGTAGGTGCTGGCCGATTTGATGGCATCCTCGCTCAGCCTGGTGTTCAAGGGTGCATAGGTCAGCGGTCCTGCCTTGCGGGTCACGCCCACATTGTAGTCCACCTTGGTGCTGCTGCTGGGGGAACGTGAGTTCTGGGTCTGGGTGCTCACGTGTCCGGTCACCGCTGCCTTGGACTCGTAGAAGGTGGCCATGGCCAACTTTACGCCCGCCTCGATGTCCTTTACGGGTGTCGCGGCACTGGGCCTGGTGTAGGTGTGCGTGGTGTGCTGTGTGACCTGTCCCAAACCGAGTTGTGTGGCCACCGTCTGGGCGATGGAGTCGCGGAAGGGCAACTGCACGTTCAGGCCCTGATCCGCTGGCTTACCTGCTGGTGCCGGCGCCAGAGGCTGCGACAGAGTGCGAATCTCGGTCTTGACGGGCGTCTTCTTGAGGAAACATCCCGAGCAGGCCTCCGTGTTGAAATTGTGCCGAGGTGGCGCAGGAGGAGCAGGCAGCGAAGCCCTTGGAGTCGTGGCAGCTGGGACACTCTCTGTGGAGTAGAAAATTAAGGGTTTACAGGGGAAGAAGTGGTTCTTCATATTAAGCTTCTATCTCCGATATAAATAGCTCAGAAATTATAAATATTCAAAGCCAAATACTCACTGGAACCTATGGGTCCGTTGTAGGGGTAGCTCTTCATGGAGATTATCCGGAACTTGCCCTCCTCGTCGGTGGCATAGACCGTCACATGGTAGATTCCGTCGGCGGTGATGAACCCAAACTCGCCCATAACAATGCCGCGTTCATCTGCGGATCGGGAAACGATGAAGTTGAGATGAGATGAGCCGAGATTGGACAAACACACAAAATGTTATGTTCATTTCGAATATGAATGCGAATTTGTGATATTAAAAATTCGCTTCATAACCTGCCCAGCCAGACCCGAGCCCGGGCCCGGGCCCATAAAGATTAAGATCTAATAAACTGTATCGATAATGACGCTCATAACTTGTGAGCTGGTTTTCTTCTAAAAATCCGAATGCCACCTCCACCTGCCTACGCACACGACATTCCTATGCTGGCCAGAATATCAATAATATTAATAATTTTTTAACAATTTTAACGACCTTAAAGTGGTGCGAGCATCCTGTCCTGGCCACCCACCACATTTTACGGGAGTGCTCCACAAATTCTGGCCTTTTTTTTTGTTCCCTGGCCTTTGTCTGCCTGAATTTGTAAACGGGTTTGGCGCTAATACTTGTTTTAACGGTTTGACTCAATTGGCTTTCGCTTGTTTGTTTTATGTTTAATTCGAGAATATGGCATTTGTCATTAGAAGCGAAAATAATTCTTTATTGAAATTTATTCCTTTGTCGTGATCAATTTGGGTTCAAATTGTTCAGTGGGCTAGAGCTACATAATGGAAAAACAATATAAATTAAGCGCGGCTTTTTTCTGGCCATTAAAAGGCAAAGTAATAAAAAAGTAACAATAAAATTAGCATAATTTTTAGTGCCGTGATAAAGATAGGAGATCATAGTCTACAAATATGTGGAACTTAAAGGGAAGCCTTTGGTTGAAACAAGAAAGATAACATGAAACTATTGAATATTAATCTAAGTAAACATAATTTCTATGAAAATATCAAATTCTTTAAACTATGATTGATTTCCTTTTCTAATACTTAAAATAATATAATAAATTCTATGTTTATCACCTTTCTATTATTAAATAAACATCTTATGGCTTAAAACCACATAAATCAAAAAATTATAGGAAGTAATTAACATAAATTCTAAAGATTATATTTATTTATCTTTTGGATGATGTAATGCCCCGCAAACTAGGCACCAAAAAAGTAATCCAGTTATTGAGAGATCAGCTTGAATTTCAATAGCGAAAAAAAAACTATTAAGATTTGCCGTAAAAAGATTTGAAAGCTTTGTTTAGGATACCTTCTACCCTGCTATAATCCAGTTTAAGTTTTTTAGAACAAACAAATATTATTGGCTTTGCATGGACAACAAGTTCCTGAATTTGCGTGCGGATCAGTTGAATTATGAACGTAATCCGAATTTTGGCCTCAACTCTGGCATTTCATATGCCAGAATTATACTTATAAATATTGAAATGTGTCTGTTCTTTTTTGGAATTAGCATTAGGAGCCGAAGAAAGAAAAACCATAAATAAGGCAGAGACATCGGCTGCCGCTGCTGCTGCTACATGTTATGCAAATCGAGCGCGTTTCGGTTTCGTTTTTCTGAAAACTTTATCACCGATTCAGCATGGAAATAAAAATCATAACGACCCTGTGTGTGGACGACAATGGACCCCTGGACGGGGTGTATAATCTTGAAGATTCCGATAATTGCCGGCGCTGGTATTTCAATTGCCGCCTGCCGATGACCTGTCGCTCAGGTGCATCAAACGTGTATTGTGTGGCATTGCGCAAGCCAACAAGCCGCATGGCACAAAAGTCAAAAGTTATGGATTTTTTTGGTACTGGTTACACTGGCCACCAGTTCACCAATGCACCCAGGCACCCATGCACCGCTGCAGCCGCCTCTCTAACGATGCCCAAGATGACGCATCTCTATTTACATATTTCGGTTTTGGTGTCAATAAATCGACGCACAGTAGTCGAGATATGCTAATGGTTTAATTAGCGTCATTAGCCAGCTGCCAGCTTCACTGACAGCTTAACGGGGTTGTGGGGTTTTCGGGGGTTAAGAGCCGCCCACTGAAATTTTTGAGAATTTTTGAAATATCGGTCATGTTCTTAATTTCATTGTAAGCGCAGGTATGTTCACTTTGTGGCAACGAAATGGATTTATTTGAGTTTTGCTTCACTTTTTAATTATATTTAATATATTTCTGAAAGATAATAAAATTCTTAAGGAGTTAAAATAATGCCTAAAATATTTTGAATGGTTTAATTATTTAATTCAGAGAAAGTTTTAAGGAATAAGAACTATAATATTATTAAATATTTCCATAATGACACAGGCTACCTCGTTAAAGACTTTATTATTAACTTATTAATTGTTTATAATTAATAAAGCTGAAGTATGCCAGATTCTTAAAAAGTTCTATAAAGGAAGGTTAAAATTATCCTTTAAAATTCTTTACCAAAACTTAAAACCTTTTCTTTCTAAATTTATACATTTTTCAGCATTCGAAAAAGAATACCAATTCTCAAATTAAAACTAAATTTATAATTTTAATAATTTATGTAGATTTAAAATTTTTTTAAAATATTTCTGTGTTCACAAAATTGTTTTACTTTAATTACTAAGTGAAAGTGTTTAATTCTATTTTGTTAACTTATTAAAAAAAGAAATACCAAAGAAAGCACTTTTTAAATAACTTACATTAATAAATAAAATTATTTTGTTTACTAACAATATTTTTGAAGGCCCCCCTTTTTTATTTAATTACTTCCTGGTCCCGCCCATGACTCACCCCGCTTCTCCTGCCGATGCTGCTGCTCGTCGATGGTGAAGCCGAACTTGTAAGGACGCACTGTGGTCGCCGCGCCCAGGACTTGGCTCAAGCACAACGCCAGCAGCAGCTTAAAAGGAACTCAATGAGTCCAAAAATCCAAAGGCCAAATATAGGCATAGCAAACACTTACAGCACTAACGATCGCCACCAGTTTGAGGCTCATTCTGTGGCTCTAATTCGTATCTTAATTGGTCACAAATTGGATTTTTATTTTCACGCCTATTTAAAAACCGCTTGGGATCACACGAAAAACCATAAATAATCGCGCATTTATATTTTAATACAAATAAATGTGTCTAGATATTTGAATTTCGATCGGACGGCGGCACTGGCGCGTTTCTCGCGACGAGAATTTCGGAGTTCGGAGCAAGCGCCTCAGAATGAAACACACCCCACGATGTTCGGCAGCGAATTGACAATGTTAATAATATTAGGTAAACATTATAAAACATTAGAAGCGGACGCTGTCGCGCTGCCCAGGTGTGCGTGCGTATCTGTGGGCGCTGGTCTGGTATATGTGTGTATCTCTGGTCGCAGAGCTGGTAGCATTGGCCAGAACGGCAATCGCATCACACCTCTGGACCAGGCCAAGCCTGTGCTCATAATTTTGAATTTCATGCACCGCTGCAGAGGTTATTTATTTGATTATTTAAACTGGCTGTCAGCTAGTTCGAGAACATCATTTGCATCCTCGGAATGCCTGAACTTTAGACAAAGCCAAATGGGTCTTCGATTTATACTATATATTATTTATGCTATATACTGTACTTCCTGGCTGCTGCATAAATATTAAGTAAAGTGCATACAATAGTCGGTAGCATTGTATTTTAGCGAATTCTAGTCTACTCTGAAACTCTAAAACTTACTCTAATGACTCTCTTTTATCATAAATAACTTAATTAGCAGGTTTTTAAATCGTTTTCGTTTTCATTCAGTATTGTTTGTTTTATTCTAGTTTGTATCTGAGCAATGGTTTATTTTTAGAAAAATTTAAAAAGACAGAAATTATAAGAAGAATTATTATTGCACATTATTGATCCTGCAAAATGTATGTTATAAAAACATAACGAATAATTAAAGCAATTAAGACCCAATTCTCGATTATGAAATACAAGTTGTACTTTGACTTATACTTATTGTGATAAAAGTATAAATAAATAAGTAATTATGTTTCACTCCCATGATTATGCTTGACTTTAATTAAGAAACAAAAGGATCTATATGTAATTCAATTACCAAAAGAATGCATTATAAACAAAATAGTAACAAACTTTGCTTAACTGAAATTTAATGGAGCTTTTTAAGCACGGTTCTAAAAATTTTAAGGGACCGTTCTGGTTTAAATTAGGAAATAAATAGAAATACTTAATAGGATACTTCAAGCATTGCATTGACAACCAAAGACTTAATAATAAAATAAATTAATAATAGAAAATACTAATAAATTCTTTATTCTGATTTTTCGTGTCCTGTACTTTAATAAATAAATCAATTTTAAGACGCTCTTAAGACGCTTTTACATAATATTAACGAACTTTAGCAACAAAATCTTAATGTCCAGCATACAGTTAATTATTTTTCATTTAGTCACTTTAATTTAATATTTATCCCGCTGATATGCTTGACTCGTAATCAATTCCATTGACTATTTGTCGGCAATTAACCGACTCCCATCTATTTGCCAGCCAACTTGTTGAGTCCAATCAGTGGCCAGGCATCTGACCTCCTAGATGAGCGAATCCCAATGCAATGAGGAAGATGTTTGCACTTCGGTGTTCACATTATCGATCGGCAATCAGCAAAGCGCGCGTCTTCTGCCGGATGCTGGCAGCCAATTGTAATTGAAATATTGCTGTCAAGTTCGGCAATGAGTGATGCTGTGTGCGCACATTTGCATATTAATTGCAATAACTGTTGACTGCAACTGCGAGCATAAGTAATGCGAATCGAACAAGCGCGGAACCGATGGGTAATTAGCTGCCGTCTGCGCCCAAAAGTAGGCAGTGCACAGCGACAAGTTCGTTGCCAAAGTCTTTTGTTTTTTTCCAATCAAAGCCGTAAAGTTAGCCATGATTTTTGGTCATTATTTACCTTTTTTAGGGGCCCCATATGCAGGCTTTAGGAAATATCATTAAGTAGCAGAAAATAAATTAATAAATGTGGAGGATGTATTTCAGATGAAGGAAATTTAAGCTCGTTGAGCTGATTAAATAATAATATAAAGTTACAATTATATTAATGGTCCTTGAAACTGTTATGGAAGAAATCAGAAATTAAGATTTTCGCACAGGAAAATCCGGAATTTGTATTGTATAACAATAATGAGTTTATCTTAAGTAAAAATATATAAATATTAATTAAAAGCCTATAAAAACTTTCCATGTTATTTAGTTTTGGAAGAAATAAATATCTGACTTTCTCAACAGAAATTCCGTAATTTATAATATTAAATAAATAATAATAATAAGTTTATCTTATTTATAAATATATTAAAATTGATAAAAGCCTATAGAAATTTACCATGTTAATTGACAAACTCATTTACCATTAGCTTTAAAAATAGATTTAGGGATTCTAAAATGTTTAGTTATTTTTCCAGTTTAAATAAAATGGTAAACTAGCTTTTCTACCAACGGCTGCTATTATAACAATAATAAACAATATCCACCATACTTAAATTTTCCACAAAATGTACAAAACTACAAGGTTTAACTGGCTTTTAAAAATAAAATTAAACTAAATAAATGTTAAAGCTAGGTTAAATTGAAGTATAAGCTAAGTTGTAAGTGGAATGACTACTCTAATCGCATAAATTGATACCAAATTCTAATAAGTATTAAACTTAAATCACATTCAGAATAAAACAAATTCAAATAAATTCTTCATTTTTTTTTTAATATTCAACAAATGTTCTTTGACTTAGGAATCGTTCCCTTAACAAAGGAAAGGGAAACCGGAGACGGGGAAAATAACAAGGATTTGATTAGGATTTGGGCGGACTTAAAGCTGCTCTAGAGGGAAGCAACCAGACTTAGACCTCGGGGGCAACGGGCAGATGGGCGCCCTGGGGCTGGAATCCGTTCTCGTCGGCGATGTAGGTGACCTCGTAGGTGACGCCATCATCACCAACGAAACGGTAAGATCCCTGGACGGAGATGGCCTCGTTCTCGGATCCAATGTTCTTCAGCTGTCCGGCGGCCTGAGCAGCCTGGCCATCGCTAGTCTCCCAGCTGATAAGGAATTAGGAAGTCAGTTAAATATCCTTTTTTCGACCAGGCTCTGACTGGTATACTCACTCATATTTGAAGCTCTCGGGTCCGACATCGGAGTCCGAACGGACGATGGAGACATCAGCAGGAGCGGCCAGGGCCAGGGCGAAGAGGGCAACGAAGACGATGAGGAACTTCATGGTGATTGTTGGTTGGTGCTTTGATCTGCGGTTCTCGGACAGGTCAGGACGAATGGTGCCGATGGATGGCCGGCGGAACCCTTTTATAGAGGGCAAACCGAGATTATTCAAAGCGTGGCCGAACTAGTCAAACGTGTGGAGGAGAGGTAATCGGCAAAGTCAATGTTAATGCGACATGTCTGGTTTGGGCCCGGGTTTCGTTTTCATTCGCAGATGGAGCACTAAAAGACCTAATACAAAATGTAAATTCATGTTTTAGGCTCAAAAGAATCGCGGCCATAAATATTTCATTATTCAAATTAAAGACTTTGAATTTGGCCAGTACATATATATATCTTTTAGTGACGTCAACCAAGATATGGTTCAAGCCTTGCCAAGATTATAAAATTGTGTCTGAGCCATGGAGGTTCTTACCACTTAAATGGTAATATTTGGCTGCAGACATTTATTGAATTTATCTGTTTAAATCTTTTATCTTTTGCTATATTCAGTGACGTCTACAAAGTCAAACAACGATTTAAAAATTGTTTTTATTTTATTTGTCAAACATAAAGATTCTTACATTGATACTTGGATTATGATATTTCTCTAAGTTCTATGGTCAAGATGCAGGGGGGGCTGTGCCTAGGTCACCAGCCGGAACTTGGGATGGTAGCCAGTCTCGTCGGCTGTGAAGCTAATCTCGTACTTTTTGCCATCTGGAGCGGACCAGCTGGTGGAGCCCTGAACGGAGAGGGAGCCGTCATCCTCGCCGGCACCTGGTTTCACTTCGCCCGTCTCTGTGCGCGAGATGCCGTTGCTGGTATCAAAGCTGAGAGGAGAAAATTAAAGAATAATTAAATTATTTATTTAATTTTGCTTTTTAACAGGTTTTGTAAAATATTTTTTGAAAAGTAGGTATACAAACTGACAAAATTTAGCTTTAGTGAATTAATATATAGATGATATAAATTATTTAAATATTCAGAGACATTTATAAATAGTTTATAGGTGTTTTCTTGCTTGTTTTTTGTAAATTTCTTTTATATTTATATTATTAATAAAATGGTTTTATTTTCTTCCACAAAAATAATCCAGAACGAATAGAGTTTTGTATATTTTCCTTGTTTTCTTGAAAGTATATATTAGATAGGTATATTTGTAGTTCTTTTTGAATTATTGTTAGCACTTATTATCACAGAAATATTTAAGTTATGACTTAAAAATTGTCTTCATCATAAGAGTAATTCTTTTTTAACACATGTAATATTTATTTAATTCATCTTTTTGAGTCAATTAACTATTTTTTAAAATGCTTTTTATTTATTCAGTGTCTTTCATTGGCTATACCCACGAAAAGGAATACTTGTCGCCGGTGTTCTCACTCTCCAGCTTGAGGGTCTCGGCCTGGGCATCCTCGCCAGCGGGCCTGGCCAGTACCAAGGACACACCGACTGCCAGGATAGCAGCTATCCACAGAGACATGGTGCTCGAATGCATCGCGAGACAGGTGGGATCACAGGTGCTACTGCTGCACTTCACTGAGCTGCGATGCGCTCGTTGGAGGCCCTTTTATACCGCCAGAACCCCCCGACAGTGTCCTCATCGGCGAAAAATGCATAATAATAAAAACAAATGAAAAATAACAAAATCAGCAGCAGCAGTAATGGAATCATTCAATAAAACACATTTTAATTACGGATTAACACACTCTAAATACCCTGCACTAATCGTGCCCGCAGGCGTATGATGTATGCAATTACCTTGTCCACCGGCCCCACCTTGCTAGTTTCCAGTTTCCCATTTAAAATATCGTGTTTTAAGGTGGCGGCACAAAAACAAATTACCTAATTACTTAGCACACATTTGTAGTGGCATAATATTCGCTCTTCCCTATTTGAATTGGAAGCTATGTCGGCCTAGGGGATGTCTCATAGTCGAGATGAGCTCTGGCTTTTTCGCTATTATTGTGCATTGTGATTTTGCCATTGTCATTTCTCATATTATGATCAAATAAATGAATAGCCGCAGGTAGACACTCACACGTGTCTGTGTACACTTTTATTTATTTGCTTAAGAATCAATTAAAAAATCAATACCTAATCTATCAAGCATATAACTCAGAGAGTCTTCATCAGAAGCTGTAGTAATAGTATTGAATTGCCTATATTATAGTCTTACTTAATGATATGTGTGTATAATTCCTCAGTTTTAATTAAAACGATTTTATTAAAAAAAAATAGTCTGTGTAAAAAGAAAGGGAAAATAAATAAATAAATCTAAAATATTCTATTCAAAATCTGTCTATTATTCAAAATCTAAATTTACCTTTATGGTAATCTTTTTAAAAGCCGGTTTCCCTTATTATTTTTTAATTTAAAGATGAAGATGCAAGCCAAATATGTGAAGCAATAAAAAGCCAATTTTAAGTTTCAGGTAATCATTATTTCGTTTAATATTTAACAAGTGGGGCTGACTTAGTTCCCATCCTTTTAAAATAAGGACAGGTTTGGTTTGGTGGATTTCTGGGGCACTAACAAGGATTTGAGGGGGAAGGAAGGGAGCAAGGCGACTTAGACCTCGGGGGCAACGGGCAGATGGGCGCCCTGGGGCTGGAATCCGTTCTCGTCAGCGATGTAGGTGACCTCGTAGGTGACGCCATCATCACCAACGAAGCGGTAAGATCCCTGGACGGAGATGGCCTCGTTCTCGGATCCAATGTTCTTCAGCTGTCCGGCGGCCTGAGCAGCCTGGCCATCGCTAGTCTCCCAGCTGATAAGGAAGTAGGAAGTCAGTTTAATATCCTTTTTTGAGCGGGTTCTGACTGGTCTACTCACTCGTATTTGAAGCTCTCGGGTCCGACATCGGAGTCCGAACGGACGATGGAAACATCGGCAGGAGCGGCCAGGGCCAGGGCGAAGAGGGCAACGAAGACGATGAGGAACTTCATGGTGATTGTTGGTTGGTGCTTTGATCTGCGGTTCTCGGACAGTTCGCGACGAATGATGCTCTCCGGTGAAGGGGCCACCCTTTATATGGCTGGACCAAAGCCTAAGCCGAAGTCGGAACCCAGAGCCCAAAGGCCGGCCAAACTAGTCAAACATGTGCGAAGCATAATGTGATAAATGTGTGATATTGATTTCGGGCTAAAGCCGAATCGTTAAAATCCCAATGCGAAATGTAAATCAGCCTTCTCGCTCGCCTTTGGATTCGTAGTCTTCTGTGGGAGAAGTGACTTGGTCGCGAAGATTACAAAAAGCATATGTATTTTATACAATTTTATAACAGGAAATTCTATATAAAGCAGTCCATAAAAGAAAATTAAGTGATTTTATTTTATCTTTAATGAAGCATCAGAGCAGAGTGCAAATATATTATAATAGGTTGGAAGATATACATATTAAAATATTTCATTAAATATATATAACGATTTAGGCTTAGTAATTATTTATTTCCATTTACACAGGCATGGAATAATAGCCGTAAGCCCTGCCAATACAATTAATTTATTTATTCATTTAAACTAAATTAAATATTTACCTTAATAAATCTTATTCACTTGGGAAAAAGTGTTTTAAAGTAGACTACATTTAAACGATTATGGCCCGTCCTTCTCATCTATGAACAGACTGTTTGCCGAATTTTCCGAGTATTTGTATTATTTAATATAAGCAAATTGGAATATTAAATTGTGTTAAGTGTGAGACTCCTACAATAAAATTAAAAGCCTTATAACTCCACTTATATTCCAAATCCATTTTTGTTTACATTCCATACCTAAATATATTATTCAATTTAGGAAAGATAAAAAATTAGAAGACTTTAGTAAAACCCATCGAAAAAAATGCAAGTCAGACATATTTTCTTATAAGGCCTGGTGACATTTTCTTTCGATATCAGCCTTCACGAATTCCCAAATTTGAAACACACATTTTTTTAATATACTAATATCATTCTTTAATAATCAATAGTTCAGGGTTTCTTGACTTAGATTCTCTGATTAACAAGGAACTCGGGGGGAACTTAGGCCTCGGGGGCGACGGGCAGATGAGCGCCCTGGGGCTGGAATCCGTTCTCGTCGGCGATGTACTTGACCTCGTAGGTGACGCCATCATCGCCAACGAAGCGGTAAGATCCATGGACGGCGAGGGACTCGTGGTCGGATCCAATGTTGTTCAGCTGTCCGGCGGCCTCAGCAGCCTGGCCATCGCTGGTCTCCCATCTAATAAGGAAATTGCAGTTAGTTGTGTATCCTCAATCGAGCGGGTTCCAAAGGGTTTACTTACCCAAAGTTGAAGCTCTCGGGTCCGACATCGGAGTCCAAACGGAGGATCTGAGCCTCCTGCTGGGGAGGAGCAGCCAGGACCACGGCGAAGAGGGCGACGAAGACGATAAGGAACTTCATGGTGATTTTTGGTGGCTGCTTTGATCTGCGGATCTCGAACGAATGATGCTGTCCCATGGTTCGACCTCCTTTATATGGATGGAGGCGCAAACTGGGGCTTTGATTCCAATGCAAATGCAGCGAGACATAATGTGAAAACATAATGCGAAAAAGTGATTTCAGGTTAAAGTTAAATCGCTTAAACACCCATACGAAATGCAAATCAACCTTCAATCGCCGGAATCGGTAGCATTTGCTTTACAAACCTGTCTTGTTTTATGTAAAATGAGACTGAGTGCCTATTAAAACTGCAGAAAAAGGCAGTAAAATCCATGAAAGTCTAAATTTATACACTGCAATGTAATGTTTTCTTCATAAATTATTTAAATGAATATGTAAAATTTTTTTTTGAATGTTTATCTTAAATTTTTACAAGGTATTAAAACTTAGTATCAACGGCAAATGTAAGTAACAGGCGGACGGAACCATCTCTGACTCCTTTTTAAAATTATATAAATTCCTAAATTCATAAATTTTACTGAGCGATCCGATTCTGCTCTTTCCATATGTCTAAATAAAGAACGAAATTTAAGGGACTTAAAAAGCAAGAGCTACCAAATTTGGTGAGCTTTAAATATAAATCAAACACGTTTTTGTCTTGAATTTCTATAAAAATAAAATAAATATGTATAATAAATAAATAAATTTCAATAAATAAAAAATTTATAATAAATAGCCTTGCATGGATGTTTTCTAAAAATGTTAGTCAAATTGGGTGATAAACATGGGAGTTATTTGACAATCAAGTTGTAACCTTTCTATCTGCCTGAAAAGTGAGAAGAGAACCCGCAAGGTGACCCAAAATAAAATGTTATTTTCTATTTTAAATATTTATTTACTAAATAATGGACTCATAAACTTCAAGTATAAAGATTGGTGAGTCCTTTAAGATGTGTATGTATATTTAAAATATTTTCAAATATCTAAAATTAAATAGAACTACTTAAGAGAATAACACTTAAACAATAGACAAAGTTTAATTTATTGATAAGCAATCGTAACGTGAATATGTTTAAAATTTTAACTTTAAATAATTTCTTAGATGCAACCACAAGTTATAAAACACATGACATAAACACACGATTAGACCTTGAATTTAGCCTTCCTTTTATTTTATTATATATTTCCTTACTCTTATTTGTTATTGAGCTTTTCTTTATTTGAAATATATGATGCTTTTTAAGGAGGTGACATGCTCAATCGATATATTCTCTTGAATTAAATAAAGAATAGTATCCCAATTGAAAAACGCATATATTTTCATGTACTCATTTTTTTTCTTTAATATTCAATAGTTCAGGTTTTTTGACTTAGATCCTCCGACCCTCAAAAGGAAGGGCCAGACTTAACGGTATTAACAAGGAACAGGGGGAATTCCCTTGGGGCGGCTTAGGCCACGGGCAGATGAGCGCCCTGGGGCTGGAATCCGTTCTCGTCGGCGATGTACTTGACCTCGTAGGTGACGCCATCATCGCCAACGAAGCGGTAAGATCCATGGACGGCGAGGGACTCGTGGTCGGATCCAATGTTGTTCAGCTGCCCGGCGGCCTCAGCAGCCTGGCCATCGCTGGTCTCCCATCTAATAAGGAAATTGCATTTAGTTGCGTATCCTCAATCGAGCGGGTTCCAAAGGGTTTACTTACCCAAAGTTGAAGCTCTCGGGTCCGACTTCGGAGTCCGAACGGAGGATATCGGCAGTCGGGTTAGCCAGGACGACGGCGAAGAGGGCGACGAAGACGATCAGGAACTTCATGGTGATTTTTAGTTGCTTTCTTGATCTGTGGATCTCGAACGAATGATGCTCTCCAATGGCCTGCTCTCCTTTATATGGATGGATGCGCAAACTATCGCGAAATTAATGCAAACGCAGCAAAACTAGTCGAAGCATAATGCGAAAAATGTGCGAAATTGGTTTCAGGTTAAAGCTTCATCGATAAAAGCCCGAAATGCAAATCGATTTTGGTCGCATTCGCGATAATTAGCTGCGTTTTTGTTTTTCTTTGTAGTAAAATGACTTTGCATTAAATCGATATCCATTTGTGGTAGAACGTGAAATTATTTATTGGTAGATTGCAGGTGATAACATTTAATAATGTTGCTTACAAACTATTAAATTAAAATTACATTAAAATTAACTTAAAATAATTATATTTCCTTTAAGTAGTTCTATATAATGCAATCTTGAAATCAATAAGTCAGTCCATCGATGAATAAATTGTGTTGAATTCATTAACTTGAGCACGAGTTCAATATTCCGAAATGTAAATTTATTTATGAACTTCTAAATCAATTGCAATAAGCCTTTGTGGAAGCCGTTGTAGCAATTAGATAATGTGAGACTATAATTCCCCATTAACATTAATTGTTTGTTTTGCGAGAGGGCTTATTTTTAGAATTAATTAATTAATTACTCAATGCAGCTTGATTTTAAGCAAGTTTATTCGGTTTGCTATTTATGCTATTTATTTATTTCGAAACTTTCATTATTATTGTAAGAAAATTTTAAAATTTCCTCAACGAATTTAATTTATTAAATTATTCATAGGAAAAATGCTTCATTCACTATTTAAATTTGAGAAAAAGAAACAACCTAAACATTATTATATTTATTTCACATTTCATATTATAAATATCCATATAATAATATTTTATTAAATATCATTTTATATAACACTTCTCCCAATAAATCTCACCATATTTTAATAATAAATTCATAACAGGCGTTAAAAAAATGTATCAAAGTTAATATATAGGTGATAATTTTAATAGTAATTAAAAGAGGTTTACCATTTTAGCGATTTCCCTGAATAAAAGACATGTTTTTTTATATACTAATTTGATCTTTAATATTCAACAATATCTGTTTTATTTTCTTTTGTGACTTAGATGATCTTTCCCTCGAAATGAAAGACTAATACAGGATAGGATGCTAACAAGGTACTGGGGAGTCCCCTGGAAATGGCTTAGGCCACGGGAAGATGGGCTCCCTGGGGCTGGAATCCGTTCTCATCGGCAACATAGCTGACGGAGTAGGTGACACCATCGTCACCCACATAGGAGAAGGATCCATGGACGGCAAGGGCCTCCTGCTCGGTTCCGATGTTCTTCAGTTGTCCGGCAGACTCGGCCTTCTGGCCATCGCTGGTCTCGTAGCTGATTAAGGAGGTTGAGGATTAAGAGCTATCTTTTAAGGGAGTTCCCCATCAACTCACTTGTATTTGTAGCTTTCGGGTTGGACATCGGCGTTCTGGACCACGATCTGTGCATCGCCGGAGGCAGAGCGAGGAGGAGCGGCGAGGGCCAGGGCAAAGAGGGCAAAGAAGGCGATCAGGAACTTCATGTTGGACTGTTGGGCTGCTGTGTGCTGATCTCGAGGATTTAGCTGCGAATGATATTGATTGACAGATGGATAAACTCTTTTATACGTGAGCGAAGAGGCACTCGCTGGAATTGGTGTGAAATTGGGTTTGGTTTTGGTTTTCTTCACCTTCAGTCTGGCTGCAGATTATGTTGCTAATTAAATTAAAGCTAAATTGAATTAACTGAGACTTTTACACAGCCATTTAGCGAGTTATTTTTATGACCTGAGCCGGTTATGTTTTTTTTCAGCTATCGGTAGGGTTTAACCAGAGATGCACATTAAGTAAAGGCTAGGTAAGGGCAATTTTGGGGATTAATTGGATTCTGGATAGAGATCATTGAACTGCATGGTCTATTTTATATTCTTTATATTTTATTAAAATTAAGAAAGTCTATTTAAAGCAATTATAATTTATTTTAATAATATTGAGCTTTTTACTTTCTTCCTAAAATATGTCAAGTACATTGAAATAAAATGTATTCAAATTGTTTTTTTTTTTAGTTTGTTGCTATATTGAATAAAGAATTATGCCAGCAATTATTTAAAGTCTGAAATCCTTTTAATTGATCTACTTTTATTATAAATAATTTAAACAAAAAAAAATAATTGCCTAAAAAAACCTCTAATCCCATTAGAACCGGAAATGACATGTAGAAAATAGGGAAAACATTATATATATTGTTTCTCCATAAAACAAAGAAGTTCTGCCGGCCAATAATAGATATGTAAATCGCGGCAGACATTAGTAAAGTGTGTTCAACCCACAATTGGGCATGGGCATGGCAACTACGTCAGCAGCAGCAGAAGATAAGCCCCGGAGAGCAATCGGCTTATTCGAAACTAGTTTGATCAGTGTCGCCTTTTATTCCATGCATATTAATATTATGCCCTGCTCTGTTGTTATTGTTGCTGCTGCTGCTGCTGCTTTTGGCGGGCATCTTCCAAATTTCATTAGCATCGCATGAAATTTAAATCAACGCCTGAAATTAACCTTCAAAAACTTCGGTTTCGTTCGGTTGGCCCGACCGAGCGATCGCTCGCACATATTTCACTATGCGCCACTTTAATTATGTATTAATTACAAAGACAACAAAAACGCAAACAAGTTTCAACGTGCCAAAAATTTGCAAATTTCTGCCGCCCGAAGGCCATCCGGGCGAAGTCGCCAGACAAAACGAGACACACCGCATTGCGACGTCCAACGGTGCGTATGCGCGATAAAGCTGCGGAGAGAACTCTGGCTCGGTATCTTATCCGAAATCGCAAAAATCTAACCCTGTTGCGTCACATACTTTTCTTTTCATTTCGCCCCCGAAAAACGAGTTATGGATATTTGTGGCCCTACTATAAATACCATTGTTAGCATATGATCCGGGTTCAAGGAACGCTCTTACTTTTTCCCGTCTTTCCTTTTAAAAATATAAATTAAAATATACTTTTCCTTGACTTGGTTTAATTATGTATTATATTTAAGCAGAAATATGAATTTTTACTGGTTAGTACATTGATTTATTTTACAAAATGAACAAATACTGATTAATACTGGCTACCACTCTTGGAGGCCTCACTTAGTTGTGGGGCAGATGATCACCCTGGGGCTGGAAGCCGTTCTCATCGGCGATGTAGTGGAGTGTATAGGTCTGGCCATCGGGAGCCACCCAGCTGACAGAGCCGCGGACGCTAAGGGCCTCCTGGTCGGTGCCAGCGTTCTTGAGCTCAGCCTGCTCCTGGCGGGTAATGCCATCACTGGTTTCGTAACTGCAATTAACAGGGGTTCGTAATTTAATAGGGGAAAATTTGATCTTTACAATGTACATAATATTTTAAATTAGAGCCGGTTTTTTAAGAGAATATCCTTTTCAAAATTTGTTTGTTGTTTTGTGCACTAAATGTTTCTTGCTTCCTAAACGATTTATTACTTTGTATAAGTTATTTAAGTTTAAGTTATTGTCCAGATTTGTATCTAAGTTCTTTTTAAAATAAAGGAGTTTTCCTCTTTTGTTACTGTTTATATAATCCTCTTTGTCCTTCCTTTTACTCACCCAAAGTTATAGCCATCGGTTCCGATGTTGTCGTTGTCGTAACGCAGGATCGTGGCGTGTTGCGAGTCATCCAGGGGAGCAGCACTGAGGGAGGAAATCAGGACAAAGGCGCACACGGACAGGACACAGAGGCTGGAGGACTGCATATTGATATTTGTATTTATTTTTTTAGGCTTCCTTTGAAGAGTTTCGCGGCACGCTCCGGTAGTTATCACAATTAGGCTCTAACTCGATATGTGGCGCCCTGCAATGAGTGTTGGGCTATTTATAACTGGCCAGGCCAACACACACACTCGCACACACAGACTGGGCCAGCGATCCGTGAAGTAAAGGTGGCCCATAACAAACACCTTAAATGCTCATACAATTATCCACCCATACGCAGGTAATTGCAGGCAAATGCGTGTGAGCCGAGTGTGTTAAGCTTTTAATTGAACAAGCCAAAAAAAAGCCAAAAAGCTGGAGACCATTAAGCGTTTGATGGGCGCTCAAATCTCGACTCATCTCATCTCAATTGCCTCGCCACGGGAGCTGAAAGTAAAATCCGAGATCGAGCCGATGATGGGGCAAGTGATAATGAAATGTTTGGGCCTCTTGGCAAATAAATATTTGGCCAATGCGCGTGTTTGGCTATAAGTACAAACACCATACTGTAGGCACCTCCACACATTTGGATCTGTGGCAATAGGTCAATGGCTATGGCTATGGCTATGTTTGCACTTATCAACACAAATTGTGAGGCAAAAGATTGGCCATAAAAACCCCAAAGAGCTGTGAGGAAGTGTAGACGGGTTAACTACTCGAAATATGTTCAGGAAGTTGAAAGAACTGGAGGAAGAGGCGAAGTTCTCACCAACTGAGATTATAATTAACCATTAAATATACTTTATTATTTACATTATATATATTTTGTTTGTTTATTGACATTAAGAGGTCATGATGGGTCATAGGGATGGCCTAAAAAATATATGTATTTGGTTATATCGATATTTTTTATAATAAATATATATATTAATAGGTAAATATTTATATAGATAAAATAACCCGAGTCCGATAGATTTTGTATGAATTAATTGGTCAATTTAAATCGTTGTTCTCGATTATTTCGAATTTTAATTTAATTTCAGCTCTTAAATTTGGTATTTCCTCGATGAGTGTGTAGTTTTGTTCTTATCCAATCTGCCGCGCTGCGACTTGTCCCAGCATTTCCGCCTGCTGACACAATTTCCGATTAAGGCTGGGCGATTTAACCTCCAAAAGTCTTGTATCGAAACGAAAACCTCCACAGCTCCATGTGCTTGTCAGCTGCATTTGCTGTTCAAGTGAAGATGCGGCACGGCACGAGAGATTCAAGATTACGCGGCTCATCATCGTCGTCGTCTCCGCACACGGCTCATCGTCAGCATCAGCGTCTGAGGTTTCGCTTTGAGTGCTTGTTGATGACCTTAGTCAATAAAATAAAAACGATTTTTTACCACCATCAGCGGCAACAGCAACCTAAGCAGCAGCGAGACAACAAAAGCCAAAGCCAAGCTCCGATCAGTCGGCTGAGGCTGGGCTATGCCCTACAATACATCGGGCATCGGGGCGTATGCGTAATGCCATTGCAGGTCATTTGCCGGGGCCTGGGCCAGCATAAATCATTCCCTAAGCTGTGGCTGCGATGCACAGCAAGGAAAAAAATATGGTTTAAATTTTTAAAAAATATTGTATATTATATATTATATTTTATGTTAGTTTTTAATCTATTTTACTTGATTTTCCAATGCTCTTAAGTTAAGCTTTAAATATATATTTATGTCAAAGACTTTGGTTAAATAATACTATTAAAAAGGCTCTCGGTTCATAATTATTTTTAATTCTTAATTAAAAATTAGTGAACTGTGCGATTAAATTAATACTTTTCCTTTAATTGTGTTGTTTAAGTTGTATAAATGACAAATTATTTTATATTCAAATATATTTGTTTACAATATAATTTAGAATAAATTCTGTACCAAGGAATCAATTGTAAAAAAATCTAAATGCATCTAAATGCATAGTGGAAATATATAGCTAATTATATTTTAACGTATTCCAACCCTAAAGAAAATATTACTAATTTTTCCCAGTGCCTCTTGACATGTCTAGGCTAAGACAGCACCGATTATTTTGCACTTTACGATTGATAAATGACAGAGCTCGGGTTAATTGCCCGAAAAATGCCCTTTTCCACCGAAGTTCTCACTTTCGTTCGCCAGCATTGTGACTTCTTTTTATATATTTTTTCCTTTATTTTTTTGGCAACCTTTGTTAGGTGCTTATCGGCGTTTATTGAACCGGTTTGGTCAGCTCCCGCGGATCGCAGATAGCACATTGGATATCGGAGATCGGCAGCTACTCGGTTACGGCATCTCCAGCTCAGGCGCGAAGAGCAAACGGGTTTGGGAGATGAGATGAGATACAAATGTATATGCTAATTCCCCGCCTAGAATACAATTCAATTTCGATGGGTGAAAATTTATGCCCCCATACATACATATATATCAATATGTGTCTATATTTTATTATTATGTATTTAATTTCTATTGTCTACTGTCTGCTATTTGGTGGTTTCGCTTTTTATATACCTATATTCATATGCATATATTTGTGTGAGTTTTTTTTTAGCAAAGTCCAAAGCTATCACGTGATCAGTGCTCCGCCTGCGGCAGATGCTCCCCCTGGGCCTGGAAGCCATTCTCGTCCGCCAGGTAGTTGAGCTTGTAGTGGACGCCATCGGGTCCCACCCAGTCCACGCTGCCCTGGACGGAGATGGCCTCCTCGGGGGTTCCCGGATTCTTCAGCGTGGCCGACTCCTCGCGCGAGATGCCATCGCTGGTCTCGAAGCTGCGGAGGCGGGAAATCAATCACTTGGATTAGTAAAAAGAAAATTGAATATTTCCAGTTTGGCCTTGACCCTGAGCCACCTACACAGTGAGAAATAAAGCTCAGAGCTTGACGTTTGATGTTAAAATTTAAATTTATGGTTATAACAAATTTATTTTATGTCTTTTTACTTTGAGATAATTAAAGACCTTAAAGGTTATTAACTTACGAGAAGGCATAGCCATCGCTGTTGGTATTGGCATTCTCGTATCTCAGAATCTGGGCGGAATCGGCAACGGCAGCGGCGGCATTAGAAGAGCAGCTGGCCAGGATCAGGATCAGGATCAGGCCGAGCAGCAGCTTTAATCCGGCCATCTATCATCACCTGTCCTGCACCGATCGGCGCTTGCGACTAACTCCGATTGCGCAAAGGCCGTGCAATATATCCGTACTCTGGCTAATTAACGGCCAAATCGGCGCGGCGAGTGTGTAATAAAATGCGAATGAATATATCCAAATGAGTCGAACGAACGGCAGCCGTCGAAAAGCAGGCAAATCAAGTCGAAATGAAATTGAAAGCAAGCGAAGAAGCTCCAAAAAGTTCAAATGGTGTTGCCTTAACCCTCTAAAATCAACACAGACCCTCTAGGCAAATTATTTTTTATGGGTATTGAAGGTTCTTCAACTTGATTAGCCGGAAAATTAACAAGCCAGTTAAAATGATGTAAGCCTTAAAATAATGTTTATAATGTTTAAGAAGATTAAGCCTTTTCTAGTGACTTTAAAGTCTTACTTTAATTTTAATTTAATAAGTAGGAATTTTGAAAAGTAAAGGTATTATATTAATTTTTTCATGAAAAACATGGCCTTCACTGAATTGTATCAAATCTCTATGATGTCAGCATTGAAATATGGTTTATAAAATTAGAAAGATTAGGCCTTTTCAAAGCGTCTTTAAATTCTAATTTTAATATTAATTTAATAAAGAGGAACTTTAAAAGGTAAAGGTATTATATTTATATTTCTATATTTCTATATACAGGAATATATGAAAGGTTAAGTTAAAATATCCCAGGAGAATGTAAGTCTTATTTTTACCAAACAAAATATTAGAACAATGAATATTTGTCACAAACTTGGCCTTCACTGAATTGTAACAACTCCCTATGATCTCTATTCATTATCCCCTCGCATATATTAACACCTTTCTTGACATTGAAATGTCAAATGGCAAACACTCTTTTTTTATTGGGCCCTAATAATATCATTTCACTTGCACTTGGGCCAAATAGGTGAATAGGTGACCCCATTCCCCAGTTTATTGACTATTTCTTTGGATTGCCTTAGAGCCAACTAACGCAACTCATTGCTGGGCTGGGCGCACTTTGCAGTTAATTTGTTCGAGACAAATGAAGTGTGTGTGCACGAATGAGTATCTTGTCGCGGGCAATCAATCAATCGCAAAACGGCGAACCTCCATCCAGCAGCCAGCATCCATCCAGCAGCCAGCGACTGGTTAGGTAACCGGGTAAGCAGTGTGGGTCAAAGGAAACCCAGCGAGAAACCAGTTTCTCTGGCTCCCACTCTTTTTTTTTTCTTCTTCGACTGCGGTTTCTTTTGCGCCGGTAATTGCCGGCGACTGACTTACACGCCCTGCAATATACGTAGTACATGGCCGAAAGGAGTATAAATTGGCCACTTGCCGATTGAGCAGCAAGCATTACCTGCCAGCTCCGCCAGCTCAACGCACTTGAGTCAATCTATATATTCCAACATGAAGTTCGCCACTGCTGCCATCGTCCTCGCCTGCCTGCTCGCCAGCGTCCTGGCCGCTCCTCCAGCCTCGGACGCCCAGGTGCTGCGCTTCGACAGTGACGTCCAGCCCGAGGGCTACAAGTTTGCGTAAGTAGCTCCTCTCCACCTCAAACCGATCTGTGTCAAGGCTAACTCTTTCGCTTCTCCCCTTCCCCTGCAGCGTGGAGACGAGCGATGGCAAGTCGCACCAGGAGGAGGGCCAGCTGAAGGACGTGGGCACTGACCACGAAGCCCTGGTGGTGCGCGGCTCCTACGCCTACGTTGGCGATGATGGCCAGACCTACACCATCAACTACCTGGCCGATGAGAACGGTTTCCAGCCGGAGGGAGCCCATTTGCCCAGGGCCGTCCAGTAAGGAGGAGAATCCTTGCCAGTCATTCATCAACTAGTTCCAGTCCAGCATAAATGTGTTAACTATGTTTAAGTTTCGTCTGAAAAAAGAAATTATAATATTAAAATTACATTCATTCATTCCGTAAAATACTGTCGTTCTTTAATTTCATAATTAATATAAGATTGGGAGAAATTAATAATAAAAAAAAATGTTTGAGTTCTTAAGCGAGATTTTTTTATGAGTTTCTTCTTAAGAAAAAATGTTTTAAGTGCGTACAACAACTTTTGCCTACATTTATTAAACGCTTTTCCATAAAAACATCTAAAAATTAATTGAATTTTTTGTCAGGTTAATTTTTCATTAATTTTATATTTAAATTTAATTTACTTCTATTATATTAAAAAGGGTCTTTATTATTTCTTTTGGAAGAAAACTTTTTCCTTAGTCTGAAATTAATTATAATAATATTTATTACATGCAATTTAAGAAATTTAGTAAGGCCTGGACACAATATATTTATTTTAGAATAACAAAAAAAAACCTTTAAAGGGCCTTCCTTCCCATGAATACTCTTTGTTTTCGGATAATAATAATAAGCAACATACCTGGAGAATTTTCTTGAAGCAAAGTTGCTTCAAAGTAGGTTCAAAAAACAAAGGGCTATATGCCTTGCTATAACTATAAGTAATTCCAAGATCCTGTCGATCTGTTATATTTAATTTATTTGAATTAAGGAAATGCAATGTGATTTATCTCTATTTGAGGAGCAACCCACCAAGTGGGATCCCAACTAGACACATGATAACTCGGACTCGGACTCGCTTCTGTGGCTGCAGGGCACGCAAACCGGCGGCCCGAAAAATATGAATACCTCGATGGATTATCAAAAATGTGCGGGGCTTGTTGTCTTCGACTTAAAAGCGATTGGATTGATTGATTCACGAAAAATGCAAATGATGATGATGAGGTGTATTTCCTAAAAACGGCGTCGATTTGTTTGCCTTAGAAGTTTTTGTTTTACGTTATTATTTGTGCCTTGGTATGGTTGTTTTTGGTTTTTTCATCGCTTGTTGGTGCGTTTTTCAAGCCAATTTGCTGGCTCCGGTGCTCGGCGTGTAATTAGTCATTTTTATTTTCGACTAACTTTTCTTCGATTGATGGCCGCGGATGCGACTATATAAACGCCTGGACGTGGCCACAGACATCACAAATCAAGTAACGTTGACTAGCCGCCGGTCGCAGGTTCCCTTCGAATTCCCCAATAAACAACAAAGAAAAATCCAATAAATCAGCCATGAAGTGCGCCATCGTCCTCGTCTTCGCCGCCCTCTTCGCCGTCGTCCTGGCCGCTCCCGCTCCCGATGCGGAGGCCCAGATCCTGCGCCTGGAGTCCGATGTCCAGCCCGAGGGCTACAACTTTGCGTAAGTCTCCAACGCTGCAAGAATCAGTTCCGGCTCTCAAGGATTATAGCTCAAAAATATTGATATCTTTTCGATATTAAACGATTAAATTTGTGATATTTTCGAGGAAATGAAAAACTATCGGAAATAATTTGTAAAAAACTTAATAGCAAAGCAATGGCTTAATTATCAATGTTTTTGTGTTAACTCTAAGCCCAATTAATAATTAAAATTGTGCTTGATAATATATCAATATTCGCGATATACCTTACGAGATTTATCTGACCGATACACATCCCTAATCAAACTCATATTCTTCGCCACAGTTTGGAGACCAGCGATGGCAAGAAGCACGAGGAGCAGGGACAGCTGAAGAACGTCGGTACCGAGCAGGAGGCCATCGTGGTCCGCGGCTCCTACTCCTTCGTGGCCGATGATGGCCAGACCTACACCGTCAACTACATCGCCGACGAGAACGGCTTCCAGCCCGAGGGCGCCCATCTGCCCAATGTGCCCATCAGCAACTAAGGCGGATGCACTAACCGAGAGCTGTTCTATCTATAATGGTTTCTAGTTGATTATTAAATAAACGCGGCAAGAAAATCGAATCTTTCAAGGACTGTTTATTTCACATTTTTGGGGACTCCACGAAAAGCAATAATATTTATTTGCAGAAAACTGCATATTTTCATTCTACAATTTAACTTGGACTATGAAGTATACCAAGACAATTCTATTCTTTTTTAATGTCTTCGCATTTCGCACGAAAAAAATTTCAAGTTAAATTTGAGTATCCTTTTTCTCATATTTTATTTAATATTCTTTATCAAACTAAAGATATCTATAAAGTATACCAAGAAAATTTAATTATTTTTAAATATATATCATACTTTATATAATACACTTTATCAAATATTAACCCTTTTTATAGCAAAAATGTATTCGATCGCTTTTGGTAAATCTATGAAAATTATATGAATATTTTATTGTTTTCCTACATTTTCAATTTATATATTACTTAAAATATATGTTGGCAAGTATTAAACAAATAACTGTGTTCCTAATACATTCCTTTACTTCAAATTAACTGCATTAATATAATCCAACATTTTTATCGAGCTTATCCAATAATAGATTAAATAAAATTAACACTTTGTACCCTTTTAACCAATTATCAATATTTTTGCAACCGAATTGCCAAACAAATGTTATGAATGAAATTTGGGTCTGCAAGGTTGAACTATAAATCTTAAATAAGCTAGGAAAGATGTGTAAACATATGCGAGCAGTTAGCTTTTTCCTTTTTCCATGATTTAATATCACTAGATTACCTACACTCATATTATAATTACAAAATAATTAACAAAAGAATAAATTCTACGAGAATCCAAGTACCAGGGTTAAATTTCCAGTAAAGGTCCTGACATAACTTATTGGAAACAAAATAATCTGCGATAAATTGATTAGAAGAGTACATATTATGAGCTTTTTTCGCTGGGCCCATTATATAAATTTATAGAATTTACATTAAGAAAATAAAGTCTAAAAGAGTTTCGTAAACATCTCTTTCAGTTCAACGTAAAACTTTAAGGAAATATATACAACACCAAAAGTAATTAAATGATATAATAGGTGCGCAAAATAAAAAAAAGAAATGAAAGCGCTTTTTATTTGAGCATGCAAAGCCGTCGTCTTGTGCAGCATTTGAATGGGATTGAATGTGTTAAATGAAGCGAAATGAAACGTTTTAATTTTGGCCGAGCACCTCGAAAAGATCAGCGACCGGTGGTGGGTCCCCCGCCGCAGCTCATCCCAGATGCAGCTCGTCGCAGCTGGTTTGGGTTTGCTGTGACAATAGTTTGACGCGCCAGTCCAGTTTGACCGGAAACAATGCTGAAATAACGATGCGCTCATCTACAGATCTACATAAATATTAGCAGAACTCATTTGTATGAATCCGTGCCACCTTTGACTTTTGCATTTGGCGTATTTCGCTAAATTCGCGAATTTTGCGAATTTTGTGAATTTGGCTAATTT